>PVKS010019956.1:0-37610 GCA_004027875.1 Aplodontia rufa | reverse complement strand
CCCTGAAGATACCAAAGGGGAGAAGCCAGCCAACATGACATCACTCCTGTGTCTTCAGAGATGCGAGGTGAGTCTCTGGCAGGCACAGGCTGACAGAGGTGGGTATGCCAGCAGGGAGCCCCTTCACAGTACTAGGTGTGCGAGGCTGGAAACACCCTTTGAGAGGGAGGGTCTCAGCTTGTGGACCAATCTACAGGGGCACTGCTGGTGGGAATGTGGACGAGTGCAGTTAGCAGAACACTTTGCCCCTTCTTGGAAGCTGTACATGTGCACTTACGTTGGCACCTAGCTCCCTGACAACGAATTACGCAGAGAAGATAATAGAAAACCTATGTTCTAATGTTGTTTTTAATTTTTTATTAGTGCTTTATACTTTTTTATAATGATGGCATTAGTGGTCACATATTCATAGATGCACAAAAATCAGCAATATAGTTTGTTCAATATCCCCCCTGTACCCCTGTACCTCCCTCCTACAGTCCCCCAATCCCTTGCTTTTCTTCTGGGTCCTATATTGTTCCTAAAAAACCAAAATACAGTAACATAATTCTTATAAGTATTAAGAACATTTTTTCTATATATGACTATAGTACATACGGTGACATACTTGTAAATGCTTGGAGTGTACCTCACTTTATCTCAGTTTCAACATTTTTCCTTTTCCTCCCTTCCTATCATCCCTTGTTATTATTCAAAATATTTGACAATGAGATTAAACATTCATGTTTCTGTACAGGTATGCAGAATAGCTTGTTCAAATATCTTATGAAGTGTCTTGCAACTGTATCTCATAAATATTAACATTTTGCATTTTTGTTCTATGGATCTAATATGTGAGTGTGTCTATTTTACTCCCTAGCCTGGTATGTCCAACCTCCATAAATGAGTGACACTATTCGGTCCTTGACTGGGTTTGACTAATTTGCTCAGCATGATTTCTTCCATTGCCATCCATTTACCTTCAATGGATGCAGCATCATTGTTTCTAACGTCTGAATAGAACTCCGTTGTATATATATATACCAGAGCTTTTGGATCCATTCATCCAGTGAGTTGGTTCCATAATTTAGCTATTGTACATTGAGCTGCTATGAACATGGATTTTGCTGTGTGGCTGTAATGTGCTGATTCTAACTCCTCTGGGAAAATACCCATAGGATGGACAGCTGGGTCATATCGCGGATCCAACCCTAATTTTTTGCGGAGTCTTCACACTGCTTTCCAGAGTGGCTGTACCAGTCTGCAATCCCACCAGCACCAGTGTGCTAGTGTTTCTATCTCCCCACAACCCCTCCCGCATTTGTTATTATTCGTCTTCATCTTTGCCAGTCTGACTAGAGTGAGGTAAAATCTTAAGGTAGTTTTGATTTACATTTCTCTGATTGCCAGTGATTTAGAACACTTCCTCATGTATTCATTGGCTTGATCAATGTCCTCTGTTTAGAAGTTTCTTTTTAGCTCTCTGGCTCATTCATTGATTGGATTATTTTTGTTTTTTTTTCTTTGTAAATTTTGGATATTAGTCCCCTGTCAGATAGATCACAGATCATTATTCTCTCCCCTTCTGTTGGTTGTCTCTTGATGGTTTTGACTATTTCCTTGTTTGTACAGAAATATTTTAGTTTAATGACATCCACTCATTGATTTTTGACTAAGTTTTTCACTTTAGGATCATTGTTGAGGAAGTCGTTGCCAACTCCCATATGCTGGAGTGTTGGTCCTAATTTTTCTTCTAGCATTTGTGTGGTAGCTGGTTTAATTCCTAATTCCTTGATCCATCTAGATTTGATTTTTGTGCAAGGTGAGAGATAAGGATGTAATTTTAATTTTCTACAAGTGGCTGTCCAGTTTGTCCAGCACCATTTGTTGAATGGGCTGTCTCTCCTCCATGTTGTATTTTGACCCCCTTGGTTAAAGATCAGGTGTTTAAAGGTTTGTGGGTTTATCTCAGAGCCTTCTATTCTATTCCATTGGTCTTCATTCCTTTTTTGATACTAGTACTATGCTGTCTTTGCTACTACAGTTCTATAGTATAATTGTAGGTCTGGTATTGCAAAATCACATGTTTCATCTTTCTTGCTTAGTAATGTTTTGGCTATTCTGTGTTCCTTGTTGTTCCACATGAATTTGACAATTGCTTTTTCTATAGCTGCAAAGAATGACATTGGAATCTTGACAGGGATTGTATTGAATCTATATAGTGCTTTTGGCAGTATGGCCATTTTAATGATATTAAGTCTGCCTAACCAAGAGCATGAAATATCTCTCCATCTTCTCAGATCTTCTTCAATTTCTGTTTTCAGTGTTTGATAATTTTCCTTGTAGAGGCCTTTTACTTCTCTTGTTAGATTAATTCCCAAGTATTTTTTTTCTTTTAGAGGATATTGTGAATGGGACCAATTTCCTAATTTCTTCTTCTGCCCTAATATTGTTGGTGTAGAAGAAAGCTATTGATTTATGGGTGTTGATCTTGTAGCCTGGTACTTTGCCAAATCTGTTTATTAGTTCTAGAAGTTTTCTGGTAAAGTTTTTTTTTTTTTGGATTTTCCAGATATAGGATCAAGTCATCAGCAAAAACGGATAGTTTGATTTTCTCCTTTTCTATTCTTATCACTTTGATTTCCTCTCTTACCTGATTGCTCCAGCCAGGATCTCAAGGACTACATTGAATAAAAGTGTTGAGAATGGGCAGCCTTGTCTTGTTCTTGAGTTCAGTGGAAATACTTTCAACTTTTCTCCTTTCAGTATTATACTAGCTGAGGGTTTGGCATCTATGGATCAAAGTTGAGTTCTTTTGATCCCTATTTTCTCTAGAGTTTTGAGCATAAATGAGTGATGGATTTTATCAAAGGACTTTTCTGCATCAATGGAGATAATCATATGGTTTTTGTCCTTAAGTCTGTTTAAGTGATGAATCACAAAGTGATTTTCATGTGTTGAACAAGCCTTGAATACCTGGAATGAAGCCCACTTGATCATGATGGATTATTTTCTTGATGTGCATTTGAATGCAGTTTTCAAGAACCTTATGAAGGATTTTTGCATCGATATTCATGAGGCATATTTGTCTGTAGTTTTCTTTTTGGGTTTTGGTATCAGAGTTATGGTTGCTTCATAAAATGTGTTTGGGAGAGTTCTCTTTTTCAATTTGTTGGAATAGCTTAATAAAGAGAGGTGTTAGCTCTTCATCAAAGGTGTGGTAAAACTCTGTGGAGAATCCAGCATGTTCTGGGCTTTTCTTCTTAGGAAGACTTTTAATTGCTGTATGGATTTCAGTGCCTGTTATTGGGCTGTTTAGGATTTCAATTTCATCCTTTGTCGATTGGGGGGATGTTGTAAGTGTCTAGAAATTTGTCCATGTCATTCAGATTATGTGATTTAGGGGAGTATAGTTTTTCAAAATATGTTCTGATAATCTCTTTGATTTCAATGGGATCGGTGATGATCATCACCTTTTCATTGGTGATTTTGTTGATTAGCTTTGATTCTCTTCTTCTTTTAGTTAGATTAGCTGTCAATTTTATTTATTTTTTCAAAGAACCAGCTCTTTGTTGTGTTGATTCTTTTTATTGTTTTTTCTTTGTTCTCAATTTCATTTTTTCAGCTTTGATCTTAATTATTTCCTGTCTTCTGTTGGCTTTGGAATTAGACCATTCTTCCTTTTGTAGAGTTCTGAGTTGGAGCATAATCTTATTTGTTAGGGATCTCTCCTGATTCTTAATGTGGACACTTAGTGCAATAAATTTTCCCCTTAAGAATGCTTTCAAGCTATCCCAGTGGTTTTGATTTTTGAGTCTTCATTCTCATTCTCCTCTAAGAATTCATTAATTTCTGTTCTCTTGTTTTCTTGGATCCATTCTTCTTTTAATAGGGTACTATTCACACACATGTATATGTGTTTTGTGCGATGGTTTTTTCTATTAATATTTAGGGTCATGGCATCATGGTCTGATAGGATACATGGAATAATATCTACTTTTTTATGTTTGCTAAGATTTCCTTTGTGAACTAGAATGTGACCCATTTTGGAGAAGAATCCATGTGCTGCTGAGAAGAAGGTATACTCTGCTAATTTGGGGTGGAATATTCTGTAGATGTCTGTTAGGTCTGTTTGATTTATGGTGTTTAGGCTGAAGATTTCTTCTTCTTCTTTTTTTTTTTGCTTTGATGGTCTATTGATGATAGAGGAGTGTTAAAGTCTCCCAGTACTATTGTATTGAGGTCCACGAGTGGTTTTATATCTTGGAGAATTTTTTTCTACATAGTTGGGAGCATTAGTGTTTGGAGAGTATAAATTTACTGTGGTTATGGTTATACCTTCCTATTGTATTGTTCCTTTTACTAGAATGGAGTGGCCTTCTTTACCTCTTTTGATTAACTTATGTTTGAGATCCTCTTTTTTAGATATAAGTATTGCAACTCCTACTTGCTTTCTTGGGCTGTATGCCTGGTAGATTTTTTTCCATCCTTTCACCCTTAGTCTGTGGATGTCACTGGCTATAAGGTGGGTTTCCTGTAAGCAGTGTATTGTTGAATTGTGTTTTTTGATCCTATCTGCTAGTCTGTGTCTTAATTGGTGCATTGAGACCATTCACATTCAGTGTTAGAATTGTTATGTGATTGTGGTTCATTTTCATTGTGTTTTATTAATAAATTCTGTGCTGTCTTAGTTGTTTATTGATGGCATGTACCCTTATTGAATTTCCTGTGTTTGTAGGTTTTGAGGAATCTTAGCTTGTTCTTCTATCTGGAGTTTATCTTTGAGAATTCTTTGTAATGTTGGCTTTCTGTTCATGAATGCTGCAAATTTGTTCTTATTGTGAAAAGTTCTATTTCCCTCTCAAATTTGAAGCTGAGTTTTGCTGGGTATTATATTCTTGGCTGCATGTTGTGTTCATTCAAGTGTTGAAAGATTTCCTTCCATAATTTTCTTGCTTACAGAATTTGAGTTGAAAAGTCAGATGAGATTTTTATTGGTTTGCCTCTGAATGTGATTTGGCATTTTTCCCTTGCCACTTTTAATATCTTTTCATTGATTTCCCTGTGTACATTTTGAATATGCTGTGTCTTGGTGAGCTTATTATTTGATTAGGCCTATTGGGTGTCCTGTAAGTTTCCTGGATGAGCATATCTGACTATTTTTTTTATGGAAAAGTTTTCTTTAATTATTTCCTTGAGAATGTTCCTCATACCATTCGTTTGTGTTTTGATTTCTTCTTGTATCCCAATTACTCTTATATTGTTTCTTCTCATTTCATCCCAGACATTTTTAAGCTTCTGTTCATGCCCTGAGGGTTTTTTTTTAATCATCCATGTGCTCAAGCTTGCTCAGTCTGTCCTCATTGTCAGAAGTTCTTTCTTCAAGAGCTGAGGTTCTGTTTTCTATTGAAGTTAATCTAGTATTACATTCTTTCAGGGTTCCTCTCATGTCATTGACTGCAGATTTTAGCGCTGTTACTTCTTTTTTGAGTATGTCTATTACTTTAATAATAGAAATTTTCATCTCTTGAGTTTTCTCGCTTAGTCCCTTCATTATTTCTTCTTTTAGTTCATTGTTCCTTTTATTAATCAGATCCTTGATAATATTTTCACGGTTTTTATCTTAATCCCTATCCATGGCATCCTTTTTTAGGGGAGTTTTGGGTTTGAGGTGAACCTCTCCTTGTTTGATTCTTCATTTTTGAGGAGCTTCTTCTAGATCTCTGAGTTGAGATTTCCTGTGGGGAAGGTTGGCAGTTCTCCAGGTGGTTTTTCATTTCAAGTCAAAGGGTTAGATCAGCCACCCACTCTTTGATCATCCTCTTCTTTCAGATGCTGTTTCTGCCTGGGTCCTCATGTTTCTCTACCTTTTGGTTCCAGGCTCAAGGTTGCAGAACTGAACTTGGGTTGTCAAGGGAACCTCTTCTTCTTGGTTCTGAGCAGGGGCTGCTCTGGATATGGGTCCTACTGCTCATGTCCAGAGCACCTTTGGAGACTCAAACAAGCACCAACCAGAATGCCGGGCATCAGGTAGGCAGGCATGCTCCAGGCAGGGAACTCCTCTAGTTGGTCCTGAGCTGGGGCTTCTATGGACAGGGGTCCTACCTGTCATGTCCTGAGTGGCTTCTGCTGGGACTCAAACAGTCCCTGTCAGGCTGTAGAGCATCAGTTAGTTGGGGCTGCTCCAGGTGAGAAACCTCCTGTGGTTGGTCCTGAGCAGGGACTTCTCCAGACAGGGATCCTACTGGTTGTGTCCTGGGCACCTTCCAGTGGAACTCAAACAGGCCTTAGCTGGACCACAGGTTGTCTGCTAGGCAGGGCTGCTCCATATGAGGAACTTCCTCTGGTTGTTCCTGAGTAGGGGCTGCTCTGAATGGGGTTCCTACAGGTCATGTCCTGAGCACCTTCTGCTGGGACTCAAGCCCCAATCAGCTGTTGTAATGGTTTTGATGTGCGCACACCCCTAAAGCTTGTATGTGAGGCCATGCAAGAAAGTTCAAAGGTGGAACAATGGCATTAGGAGAGCCTTCACCAATCAGCAGATTACTGTGTTTCAACGGATTAAATGGATGGTGGCTGCAGGCAGGAAGGGAGTGGTTGGAGGAGGTGGGTCACTGGGCATTCCTTTGACATTGAGGTTTTGTTCCTGGTGAGCAGAGCTCTCTCTGCTTCCTGGTGGCCATGTTCAGAGCCACTGTCCTTGTCAATGCCCTCCACCATGATGTTGTGTCTTACCTTGGGATCAGAGGAATAGTTGGCTGTCCATGAGCTGAGACCTCTGGAACTGTAAGCCCCACATAACTTTTCTTCTTCTAAAATTGTTCTTGTTGGGTCTTTGGGTCACAGCAATGAAATGCTGGCTTCAACATGTCCATGTAAGAAGTTGCACCATGGTGTCCAGAGCAGCACTGCTCTTAACGGGAAGAGTGGAAATGGCCCAGTGCCCATTGGAAGCAGAAGGGGTGAGGAAAATGTAGCCCTTCCCCAGCATGCAGTGCTCTTTCGCCACAAAAGTGAGCTGCAACTGCTTTGCACACAACAGACGGAGAGGGAGAACGCCTTACCTGCCCATAGTGACCGGTCAGGCCAGCCTGAGTGGAGCTGAGAGGTGCCGTGCCATGTGTGGCCACTGCCCTCTGGCTATAGCAGCAGCCTTGTTCTGGTTAGTCAGTCTGGGAAGCTCACTAACATCTCTACCTCTCTGCGCTGCAGCATAGACCCCATTAAAGGGCTGCTCACATGGGCTTTGTCTCAGGCAGGGCAGAAGAGGGTGCTGTGTGGTGACACTAAGGCAGGAAACGCAAGGACCACTGGCTCTGAGATAGCCTTCAGTCAGAGAGCAGAGAAATGCAACAGAGAGATGCAGGGGTAGAGCTCCAAACCAGAGAGCTCTGAGGGCAACCAGAAGAGCTGCTTCTAGGAATCACTGGCACTGAGAGCACAGGGAACCCTCAGAGCAGAGAGTCCCAGGCACCCACACTCCAGCTGCTCAGCACTAGGAGTGGAGAACCCCTGGCTGAGGCTGCTCAGCACCAGAAAATGAGAGCCTTGAGCACCCACACCCGAGGGTGGTCAGCACCAGGAGTGGAGAACCCTGGGCACCTGCACCTGAGGCTTCTCAGCACCAGGAGTGGGGAGCCATTGGCTCTGGCACTCAGAGCTGCTAATGCAGGCCAAACCACTCTTCTCCAAATCAGGATCTGTGTCCAAAGGGAGCCACATTGGTTACACTTCTAAAAATGCAAGGGTCCCATTAACCAGTAACAGGGGGCAGTATGAGTCTGGAACGAGCAACTGGAGCATGGTAAGAACAACAGCATGTGCCAAAGAGATTGATTAGAGACAACCAAGACCTAGGTTGCAGAGTCAGCTAATGTGGACCTGGGTGTATGAGCCTGGGGTCTTCCCTTCTGTAGGTGACAATTCTAGGCTTAACTTTTTTCACAGAATAGATTTCCAATGCTTGTTTCTTCACTAGACATTGGCAAACTTCATAAGCTATTCAGTTCTTTAAAAGGAATTTCTTGGAGTTTTTCACAACCAATGTTTAGTTAAAAACTAAGAGGAACAAAAACATTAAGGATAGGAATACATTGCCTGACTACAGTTTAGCCATCTGGTCTGAAATCTTGGAGTAGTGGCTCTAACTGGGTGGGTGGCATAGACATTGGTAGGCAGTGTTTTGTGGGAACTGCCCTTCATCCCAGAAGTTCCCTTCTTGTTTTGGTTGCTGGCTTCAGAGAGTTCTCCCACCTGAGGGTGTACTATGTGAATAATGCCATGCCTTCCCCATGCTCAAAAGCCTTCACACCTGTTGCACGCCCTGGAGGCTCTGCACTGGAGGGCTGGCCTCTTGTGAATGTAGAGATGATGACCAGGGAGATCAGGTGGAGGATGAGGCAAGACACTGCCCTGCTAATGGTACCAGCCTGGTCCCTTCTCCAAGCTCTCTCTGACTACTAATGAGGCAGAGAAAAGTTAGACAGTCAGTGTAGATGTGGGTGGATAAGGAGAAAATCAACTGATGGTCATCTTTCCTGAGAGGGCAAAGACATCCCCCAATGCTAAGAAGGGTCCGAAAAGATAGGCCCAGATGCAGACACTCCCTGCTGCTAAGCAAGGAACCACATTCTTTCTATGAGCACCTAAGGCAAGGACCAAAGGATGGACCAGAATTCCTTGCACCTGTGTCCTAGGTACAGGAGCAAGGAAGCAGTGACCAATCAAGGAGAGGATGTCATTAAAAAGGGCAAACTTCACTGCCTCATCAGCTCTGTACTTCCCACTCTGGGGGAAGTCTACTCTTTTCCTTATGCTTTACTTTCTATAAAATAAAATCCATCTACTATGTTTGCCTCAGTGTCCCTCGGTTTCCTTCTTCAACTCCGAGAGGACACGAACCTGACATCCACGTCACTGGCGTCACTAATAAGCAGCCATAAGGACTCATCATCATCGCCGTCATGCCATACAACCAATACTATCATGTGGAGCTCTGTACCAGTGGTAGGCATGGTTTCCATCAAGAGAAAAAAACACACCTTGTGCATTTTATCACACTGGGCCTTAACATGATATAAGAGCTATTTATGAATACTGCTGCAACACGCCCAAACCAATATGACTCTGGTGTATAGCAAGGTCCCATTTCAGGCCAAAGTCGTCCTTACAGTCCCCACATTTACCAGGCTTCCTCCTGGTGTGAACTCTCATATACAATGAAGGCTGAACGGTGTCGGTAACTCCTCCCACGACTCTTACACTTGTAGGGCCTTTCGCTGGCATGATTTCTCTGATGGCTAATGAGGTCTGATTTCCCAGTAAAGGCTTTTCACACTCGGGACACTTAAGTGGTTTCAACCAGCATGAGTTGTTTGGTGCCTATTAGGTGGGCATGTCTACTAAAGCACTTACCTCACTCACTACGCAGGTGCGGCTTCTGGCTTGTGTGTCTTTGCTGGTGTTCGAGCAGATCAGAGGTCTGACCAAAGCTGTTGCCACAAAAGTCATGTGTTTAGAAATCTAGAATTTTTACCTGCATGTGTTGTCTGGTGTCACAAAAGAGCCAAGTGGTGCCGAAATCTCTTTCCACATTTGCTGCACTAATAAGGTCCTTCATGATTGTGGATCCTCTGCTGGGAAAGATCTGAGCTCTGGATGAAGTTTTTCTTTCTTTTTTTTTTTGTCTCTGAAAGGTCTCTAGTCTAGAACTATTCATAACCTAAAATCTTCCCTCTCCTTCCCCTTGTAGCTCCTGGGCCTTGGTGGGCACTTTGGTGGATGTTTGGGGCCAAGGGCTCTGTGAGAGGACCATGCTCTGACCTCATGAAAGGAGAAAGCAGCCTGGAGAGGCAGGGGCACAGGATCCACTTCTACCACACCTCCATAGGGCCAGTGTAGGCCAAGGAGGTCCACTGGTAGAGCCCTCCTGCCCACCTGCAAAGTAGCCCTAAGCAACCTGATTGAGATGTTTTCATTACATGGAATGCACACATCTTCAATGAATGTGATTTTAAGACCTTGAACGCAGGCAGGCCTTACTGAACAGCAGGGATATGCTCTGAAGACTGTGTCAGCAGGTGTCTTCGTCACTGTCCCAACTGTAGAGAATTGTGTGACTCAGACTAAGACAGCCACTACCTCCATGGGCAACACAACCCTGCAGGACCACCAGGGTGTGTGCTGCCAGCCACTGCCTGATGCCCGACTCTGTGGTCCTGAAGGTACCTGCAGACACCAGTGGGGCCTCAACACTCACTGTGAAAAATAACCACCCTCCAAAGCCCTCCTCCTGACCCTGCCATGTTTGGGGGTGGAAACTGATAATTTGAGATCTGCTTTCTCCTGAACTATTTCAGTTTACAATACAGCATGAATTCTCTGTGAGTTTCACTATCAGGCTGTCTCACAGTGAGTTGCATTTTCAAGATCTGGAAAACCTTCATCTACATGGTGTAGGAAAAAGACAGGCAAAGTCCAGTCTCTTGGCTCATATGCCTTGTTTGGCTGACAGCAATCCATCTCTGATCAGATATGGAATCCTGGAAATATCCCCAAGGTTTTGATACTTGTTCTCTCCATCTGCCAAAGAAGACAATGTATGGAACTCTATCCTGGCATTACAATAATAAAGTGACCTCATCTGTGTCCCCCTCCCTGAAAGATGACCACCATGCCCTAACTTGACATACTAAGAGGCTATGTGAAGCTGACAGGAGATGATGGTGAACACAGGGGAGGGCTTCCTTTCAACCACTGGAGGCTGAGGACTCCCCTTGTATCCAGGGGAATGTGTGGGTAGCTTGTTTGGTGAAGTAGCCCTGAGCATGAATGTGGAGTGCCAAAGTCCCCCCAGGTAAGGGGTGTCCAGCTAGAAGTCAGGTGCTGTGGTCCTCTGTGGCAGAGCTGTGCTTGGCTGCATACAGTAAAGTGCCTGCCATATCCCATGTTGACGTTTGGATGTGGGAGCCCTCTGAAGGCTCACATGTGGAAGTCTGGGTGCGCAGCACAATGATGTTTGGAAATGGGGTTTGGGTAGTGATCAAAACACGAGGGCTTGGGCCTAGTGGTTCAGTGCTGTGGTGGCTGAATGGACAACTGGGAGAAGTAGGAACCAAAGCATTGGATATGGTTGGGAGGGCATTTCTTCCTCTGGCCTCCTTGTCCTTCTGCTTCCTGGCTGTCAGGAGTCATGCAGCCACATTTCCAGCATGGTGTTCTGCTTCAATACAGCCCAGAACAACGGAGCCAGCTAAAGATGGACTGAAACCCTGAGCCAATATAGATTGTTCCTCCTTCACATTGTTCTTGGGTATTTGTCCTAGGATGGAAAGTGTGACTCGTGTTCCCTGGAGGTCGGGCTGTAAGGATGCAAGAGTGATTGAACCCCCATCCACAGCTATAGGGAGAAAGGACTCCTTGGGATCTCCTCTGCCCAATCCACACAGTTTCTGAGGGGACACTGCACAAGTCCTTGTTGAATTTTCCTCCAGAAACTTTTATGCTGGCCCACCAATCTGGCTTCTCAGACCTGTGATCTTTCTAAAATCAAAGGAAATGGGGGATGTTGCCTGGAAAGATATCTACTGGGGAACCTGGGGGTCATGTGACATCATGAGAAAGAGATGAGTCTCCATATTACAGATTAGATTCTGCAATAGCTATGTAAGATATGCCTAAACTCCCAGATGCCCTTCTCTGCCCTGTGTTCATAGGTGGGGCGTCTTTCTCATCCACCTGGAGACAGTGGTCTCCCTTACTAATGGGTAACACTGCTTTTGGGCTCAGGCACATGCCTTTCCTCGGCCTGTACCCACATTTTACTCTAGCTCTTTGAGAACATTGAAGGAAGTTGATGTGAAGTGTTCATCTAGAGTGATGGTTTAGAGATGAGGTGTCACCTGAAAGCTCATGTTTGAGACAATGCAAGAAAGTTTAGAGGTGAAATGATTGGGTTTGGAGAGCCTTAACCCAATGAGACCATTAATACACTTGAAAGGATTCATTGGGTGGTAACTGCAGCCATGAGGTTGTAGCTAGAGGGAGCAGGTCACTGCGGGATGCCTTTGGGGTGATAGTTTGTTCCTCATGAGCAGGGTTATCTCCGCTTCCTGTTTGCCACACGCTGAGCTGCTTTCTTCCACCACCCCCTTCCACCATGGTGTTCTGCCTCAGCTCAGACACATAGCAATGTGGTTGGCCATCTATGGAGTGAGACCTCTGAAATCATGAGACCCAGATAGACTTTTCTTCCTCTAAACTTGTTCATCTCAGGTCTTTTGGTCACAGCAGCAGAAAAGGTAACTCAAACATTTAGCAAACCCAATATCTAGGTTTCCCTGGGTGTACTCTATTTCACTGAGCATGTTGTAGGAAGTGGATCTGAAGTGTTCATTTGGGAAACCCAATGCTTGAGCTCCTCAGACATTGGGCTAACCATTAATTCTGTCTTGAATGGGCCACATTTGCATAGTTCTTTATGATCTTGGTGATATTCTGTGAACCGTGAATAGTTGAGCATCGTGATATGGCAACTAGAAATGAGATTCTCCCTTCCTTGGCCTTTCCTGTTTCTTTGATTGATGAAGGCTGTAGGAAGCCCTTTGTTTAATAATTCCTGCCTGGTTTTGTGAGGGCTGCGTTACTTATTGTATATGGTTACTGAACTCTGTTCCTTTATCATGACTTCAATTGTATTCTAAGAGAGATTCCCAGGAATTGCTTCTGTTAAAAACAACCAACAAAACAGTAAATAACAAGAAATTGAACACTAACAAAAAATAACCTACATTTTGAAAAACAAAAGCAAAACCAGAAAACACCACATCAGCATCTGCAGACTGGCTCTTGCTGGGGAACTCATTCATCTCTTAGCAGGAGCATGCTGAGCCAAGAACCAGTCCCAGTGAAACCTAGACCTTCTTAGGTCACTTCTGAGTTTTTCTTTCTGAGCACCTCCTTGATTTCTACATTCACTATAGATGGCTAATTGGAATGCCCTAATTTCCCTGAGGATCTTCCCCCAGGAATCCTATCCACACCTTGGGTGGTCTGCTGCATGTATAGATCCATTCCGTTTTGCAGCAGCTATCTTCAGTTTGCAGGTTGAACTTGTAGTGCTTTTAAATGAATCTTTTCTGCTTTCCACCCAGAGTTGGAGTCAGGTGAAAAGAGAATAGTGACTAATGTCAGACCTTCACATAGCTTCAGATGGCTAGGGATAGGTGGATCAAATAAATTGTAAATTAGGTCTACTCTGCTTGCCTAGAACTAGGGACAAAGGTCCCATTCTGAGAGACAGGCTGCTGCAACAGTTGGGCAGATCACAAAGTCTCCTGCCACCTCAAGGTCACCAGAGTTCTGAAAAACTTTTTAAACTGTTTTTCAATGTTTCTACAGGACACAAGAACTTGGGGTTGCTCACTGTATCATTTTGGTGATCCAATGCCTCCCATACCTCCTGAAGAAGATAGTAAGATCTAGATAGATACTGATGATAGATATGGATGCAAATTGTATTAGTCAGCTGTGTGTTCCTAAAACCAAAATAATGGACATGAACAACTTGGAGGGGAAAAGTTTATTTTTGACCATGGTTTCAGAGGTTCTGTCTGTGGTTGGCTGACTCCATTGCTCTGGGCCTGGGCTTGAGGTGGAAGGGCATATAGAAGGAAATTTATTCATGTCATGGTCACCAGGATGGAGAGAGAGAGAGAGAGAGAGAGAGAGAGAGAGAAGAATGAACAAATAAAGGCTCCTACTTCCTCCAGCCTAGAGTGGTGGTGGGACAAATGTGGACAGATGAGTCCACTATGAGGTCACAGCTCTCATGATCTGATATTACCACCTTTGAACATTCCTTATCATCTCAGATGAGATTTTTGGGAGCCAACTCATATCCACCCTGGACTTCAAAAGCTCATGCCCATCTATTAATGTAAAATGCATTCAGTTCATCTCCAAAAGTCCCCATGTCTTAATTGTTTTCAGCATTACCCAAGAGTCCAAGTCCAAAGTCACCTCTGAGACCAAAGGTAAAATCTGGCTGTGAGCCCCTATAAAAATGAAAAGCAAGCTAAATAAATGGAATACAGCTTGGCACAGAGTAAACATTCCCAATCCAAAAGAGAGGAATAGGTGTGTATAAAGAAGGGATGGGGCCAAAGCAGACCAACATCCAGGTGAGCTTGCAGGTCCTGCCCCTCCATGCCTGGCATTAGGGCACATGGTAGTGACATGTGATCTCCAAAAGGCTTAGGCAGTCCCATGCCTCTGGCCTCGCTACTTGAACCCCACATAGCCATTCCCCATGATGCTATGCTTCACTTGGGCCCAGAGCAGTGGAGTTGGCCATACATGGGTTAAATCTTTGAAACCATTAAGTCCAAAGTAAACTTTCCTTCTCCAAGTTGTTCTTTTTGGGAGTTTTGTTCATAGCAATGCAAAAGCTGACTAAAGCATCCTCCAGCAAGGGACCACCTCCTAAAATTCCAGCCACCTTCTTATAGTGCCATTAGCTGGGAACCGACCCTTAAACCCAGGGGCCATTAGTGAACAGTCTGGATCTAAACTAATCAAGTGTGTTTGCAACTTTGACAGAGATAAGTGGATCATGTTTTTCTGAGTTTCTTTCTGGGTACTTGATATTGTCTGATCCACCTGTCTGTTCCCCTCAGATTCCACACTGCCATGGCCACTGCAGTTTCACTGCAAGCCTTGAAAACAGGTGGGGGTCTGTCCTCCAGATCTGTTCTTTTCCTTCAATAGGGAGTTGGATATTCTTAGTCTTTTGCTTCTTTATATAAATTCTAGAAAAGCAACCTTCTGGGCTCTGGTCAGGTTTGTATAGAATCCTTAAATGAAGCTGGAAATAACAGTCAACTTTACAATATTGAGTCTTCTCATTACAACAGGAGTGCTGTCTACTTGCCTAGTTGCTTGGTTTATTTCAATGGAGTACTATATCTTCCCTTCTGTAGATTTGGCCCCCATTTTGTTAGATTTGTGTATGTGAAAGGTCGTGCATGAGGCAATGCAAAGGCTTGGAGGTGAAGTGGTTGGGTTATGAGAGCCTTAACCCAGTCAGTGAGTTAATTCCATGATAGGGATTAACTGGGTGGTAGCTGAAGGTAGGTGGGGTGTGGCTGTAGGAGGTGGGTCCCTGGGGTGTGCCTTTAGGGTATATATTTTGTATCTGGCAATTGGAGTCACTGCATCCTGGCCATGTCTTGAGTTGCTTCTCTCCCACGCTCTTTCACCATGATGTTCAGCCTCACCTCTCATAAGTCGTGAAGAATGGAGCTAGCTGTCTAGGCACTGCTACCTATGAAACCATGCTCCCCAAGTAAACTTTTCACCTTGTCAAATTGTTCTTGTCAGAATAAAGAGACTGGGGTGTGGGTAATATGGGGGTGACTCTGGATTAGGATCAATACATATCATATTGTTATTTTATATGCATTTATGTTTATGCAACAACTGAACTCCTTAATTAAAAAATAAAAATAAATTTTAAAAAATTTACTATTAAAAAAATGCACTTCTGGAGATAATTGCAATATCCAGAATATTTACACATTTTATACACATTTTATATTATTTTGTTAAAATCGTGTAAGGTTGTTCAAAAAATAAATTAAAAAAAAAATGCATCTCAACCTGGAGAAGCAGGGAACAGAAGTCAGAACTTTCTTCCTTGCCAGGAGGAAATTGTAGGAAATAAAGGCTTTGAGTTTGGGTACAGAATACTCTAAAAAAAATAGGTCTTGTTAGGTCTTTTAGTCAAAGAAGTGAAAACACTGACTAAAACAATACGTAAGTGTATCATTTTTTGTGCTAATGTAGAGTGATGTGTTTTAAATTTCAATTCCACTTGCTCATACCTGGTGGTAGGAAAGTGGTTGACATTTGTGCATTCCACTGCTATCCTGCAAGCTCGCTGTAACCACTTTTTATGCCAGTGGCTTTTTTTCTTCTTATTATGAATAGTCTACAGAGGTAGTCAAGTCACATGCAAACCAAGACAGTTTAATCTCCTCCTTTGCAATCTTTCTGCATTTCATTTCCAGTTCCTGTCCTCTGGCATCAGGACTGACACCCAGATTGGTGTGGAAGAGCCATGGTGACATGCCACACCTGTGCCTGGCTGACATTTACATTTGAGATGAGTTCCTGTCCATGCTATTTCTGCTGGATTGGTTCTGTGTTAATCTACCTTGCAGCTTATTTTCCTAACTGGTATCTTTAGACTGCATCATCATTTAGTATGTCTACCACTCTTTTCTTTTCGTATTAGCTGTTCACTGTGTATCTCAGTTCCTCTTCATTTTTCATCATTTTAATTGAAAATTTTGTATGATTCCACTTGACCACTTTTATTAAACTCCAGACTTTCTTCTTTGGAGAATTTACTGGTTGCTACTGTTTTCTGCTATACATTAATCACTTAATTAACAATTTAATTCTACCTGAAAATATATTTTGCCTCGTTTTAGGTAGTGCTTTCCCCTTACACAGCTCTTCCCAATTCCCCATTCCCATCCCTTCCGGTACTGACCCTACACTTTTGTGGTCACCCATATATGATAAGGAGCCAGTGCATCTGTAACATGGAGTGAATGAGATGGGAAAAACATTGATTTTCCCAACCTCTGACATGTTGGGTATAGTAAGTGTGAATGTTAGTGGCTTCTTGAACACATCTGAGCAGGTCTGGCATGGAAAGTCTGACAGTGACAGTCTCCTCAGCCTACTTACGTGAGAGTCTCTACTTCATTTTCACATTTGGAAGCTCGTCTCCCTGTGTGTGGATCTGTAATTTGGTAGATGTTTACTTCTAGCATTCTGGTTTATTCTCTCCATTCTTTCATTGTGTGCTTGGTATCTGGCTAGAGCTTTTCCTCCATTCTGAGGAGACACATGTAAGATGTATTTTGGGGAATGCCATGCTTGGGATGTGACATGCTCTCCGATGGACCCTGTGTTGAAGGCATGGTCACCTGCCCACAGTGCTGCTGGTGGTGTGGGGACCATTGGCAGCTGGGTCCCCTTGAGGAAGCTGGGTCACAGGGTGTGCCTCTGCAGGCACGTAGGGAATCCTCAGCAGTGGACACCCACCAGGATAGGTAGAAGCACCACAGCCCCAGAGGCCATGGAGAAGTCTGAGAGTGAGCATGAGTAAAGCTTCCTCTGTTTCAAGTTGATTTACATTGGGTATTTGTCACAATGAGGCAAAGCCAAACAACTGTGATTATTCTTCGTTTGGTTTCCTCTGAGCTTACTGGATGTGTGGCTTGTTGCCTGTCATTAATTTTGTACAATTTCCCACTATTGATTCGCCAAACATTTCTTCTGTTCTTTTCCTCTTTAGTCCGTCTACTTCTGGCACTCTGGCTGCATGTGTGTTAATTGTCCCATAGCTGTGAATGGTTTATTATTTCCTACTTTTATTCTCATTTCTTTGCATTTCATTTTGAACTATGTTTAAGCTTCTCGATTCCTTCCCTGGTCATAGTAAGTCAACTGATGAGTATCTGGAAGGACTTTACTTCTGTCTCAGTGATTTTGACTTCAGGCTTCCTTTCATGTCTTAAGGGTTCCATCACGGCTAATACTAACAACCTTCTTGACTGTTCTATGGCTGTCCCTCATCAGAATAAAGGCATTGGCCACGTCTCTGCCATGTGTCCCTTTTACTTTGCTTCTTCACCTGTTTTCCCTTTGTACTTCCAATTTTCTGTTGAAAGCCAGACGTAATATATCAATTAATAGGAACTGAGGCAAACAGGTATTTAGCAAGAGAGTCTGTGTTAGTATGACTGGGAGCTGGAGTGTATTTAACAGTTTCTGCACACATAGATCCCAACAGCACCCAATTTTATCTGTGTGCGTGTGTGTCCACCTGTGTCTTTGTACTTCCTTAGAAAAGTCCAAGTTTGTTTGAACTTCACAGCTGTTTCCGTCTTCTTTTTTCTAAATATTCCTCATAATAAGATGAAATACTTTATTATTTATAATACTTTAATCGAAACATAGCTGAAACTTTTTGTATTCTTTGTATATTGATTTATATCTGTTAGAATCTTAACTTTTAGTAATTTTGTTTTCAGAGAACACCTGAAAACAAAGCAATCTTTTTGTATTTATCAATTTATAAAAGCACATTTAAGAAACCCAAATATATGTTACCTTATAGAATTTAATAAGTCAAGTGCTTGAATTTATATTTACCAGTTGTTTCAGGAAATTAATCAAATGTTTCCTGTAAAAATGTATTTATTAAAATTAATCTTATTTGAAATCTACTTTATTTATTTTTAACTATAAATTTTATTTTATCCAAGAATCAAGACATCAAGCAGCTATACTTTACAGTGTAAGTCACCCTTTCCCTGTTAAAGAAAAATTCTGGAAGCAATAGAAATTACTTTTCAAACATTGTAATAAAACCGAACACTTTAATCAGTTAGTCATAACAGTGGTCCATTTTATATTTTGAATATTGCTTTTGCTGTTGTTTTGTCAGTGAGGATAACTTTTACAATGGGTGCTTTGTTCCCTCCTTAGGGACCTGGAATAAGGAAAAACTTTTAGTAATATGGCCATATGTGGATTAGCAATTTTAAAGGCACTTTTATAAATTTAAATTAACCCTTTTTGTTAAAGTTTTATTTCAGTCATGGGAACTAAAGGGCATTTGGATCCATTTATTAAATTTACCAGTACTCATTTATAAGCCAATAGGTTTGCACACAACATAAAACAAAATTTGTAGTTTTTGAACAGGACTTAGCTACAGATAATAGCTACAGGTATTTCCGTTACATTTAAGCCTTTAGAAATTAAAATAGAGCCTATCATAAGTTTTTATATAATGACTTAAATCTCATGGAATCACAAGATAGGACACTGTAGCACAAATATATTGAGTCACAAATAGCTTCATCGTCATTTACATATGTAAACACTGTTTCTCTGGATTTTCATTACTGTGGAGAAGTTTCTGGGCATATTGTATAACATGTTCCAATGGGCACACACTTGGCTCTTTACCATGAAGCATCATAGGCTTTGGAAGGGAAATTTCATGAAAATGCAGAGCCCCACAAGCCTGTGGCTCTCCATACTCAATCTGCAGGGACTCGTTACACTTCTCTTGTCAGGACTGCAGCTCTGTGATTAGAACCTCTGGTTTCTGTTGAAGACCAGGTGATCTCCACTGTGTCTCTCTGGCTTCACCTGGCCCTCAGCACTGTGGTCTGCTCTGCGGCTTCCATTCTTAGATGAACGCAAGCAACAATATAAATTTGTGTTCCCATATTTTTCTTGTTTTATGGACAGAATTGACAGCTTCCAATATCTATATATATATGATTGGAGGAGAAAGAATTCCCAATTTCATTGCATGGCTGGATGGCAGCTTTTCTGGTCTCACCATGGTTCAGGCAACCTGGAGACCAAAGTGCTGAGCTTTCCATAGGATTTACTTAGAGACATTTAATTAGGAATTGGCTTGTTATCCTTAACATAGAGGATTCTGTTGTTCGCAAACTAATGGTCTTGAATCCCAAACCCCGGCTTAATGTACTGCTTTAATGCAGACAGTATGGAAGGCTGGATTTGCATTCTATCAGTGCATGTGATTTTACTATTTAGATCATAATGAAAATGGAAGAAAATATAAAAATTTCAATGAGTATAATATGGAGAGTTTCCAAAAGATATCATCACAAACTTAAAGCTAAAAGATAAAAGATGTGCCTACTCAATGGCATAGACAACAAGCCCAGAGAGCCCTGCTGAGAAGGGGCAGTAAAATTCCATCCAAGCTGTGTTGTTTCACCAGTTCAGAGATATACCTGAGCACCAAGGTGTCACTCCTCAATCTCTCATGACAAGAAAAGGACACAATCAGGGTCCTGACACTCAAAGGAGAGCAGGGTACCTAAATAGTGCAGAGAAGCCCTTCAAGGAGAGTTAAAGTGGAGAAACCATTAACAGAAGGCTGGTCAGAGGGAGTTAGGGTGGAGGAAACGAAGAGAATGCCCCTCAGGGAAGAGGGAGAGGGAGAAAGAGCCTTGTGGAGAAAACCTCAGAGGGGATGAGGGTGCAGGGACTTTGTAGAGAAGGCCTCAGAGGGGATGAGGGTGTAGGGACCCTGCAGAGAAGGCCTCAGAGGAGAGTGAGGGTGCAGGGACCTTGTAGAGAAGGCCTCAGAGGAGAGTGAGGGTGCAGGGACCTTGTAGAGAAGGCCTCAGAGGGGATGAGGGTGCAGGGACCTTGTAGAGAAGGCCTCAGAGGGGATGAGGGTGCAGGGACCTTGTAGAGAAGGCCTCAGAGGGGATGAGGGTGCAGGGACCTTGTAGAGAAGGCCTCAGAGCGGAGTGAGGGTGCAGGGACATTGTAGAGATGTTCTTTCTTAAAGAAGCTAGGAAAAATAGAAGTGAAAACCAGCTTAGAGACATTACATGAGAAGAATAATCTATGAAAAAAATCAACTCCAATTTAGACATTCAAAATGAATGAAATGGGAAGAAATCAATATCATCTCTCAATAGTAACATTGAATGATAATGTTCTAATGTCTTCAATGAAAAGGCATAAATTGGTGCTTATAGAGGTGGTTTAGCAGTTAGGTGCTTTCCTGGCATGCACAAGGATGTGGATTCAAATCCCAGCACTACGTAAACAACCAAGTGTGAGAGCAACGAAAGTCACATCAAAAAATAAATTATATTTATTTTCTGCCTCTCTCTCACTGTCCCTCTCTCTTTTGAAAAAATAATTTGGCAGATTGCATATAAATAGAAGAATCTGCAAGAGACTCATTTCTCAGACAAATAATATGTCATAGGCACAATTTGAAGGGGTGGAGAAAAAATTTCCATTAACATAGTTGTCATAAATAAGCAGGGGCTACTGTTCTCATATCAGGTAAAGTGGACTCCAAGTCAAAATCAAGGAAAGGAGATAAAGATGGTCATTTCCTACTGCTCAAGGGAGTCATTGGTTAGCAGAACTTAATGATCATGAACATCTATGCCTAAAACAATGAATATCTATGTGCAACAAAATATCCTTCTCAATCTTCAGCCAAATCAATCACAATACAAAAATTATGGGTGATTTTAACAGGCTTTTTCAACTCTAGATAGATCATCTAAACAAAAATTGCATAAAAACTCTATGGAGCTAAGCCTTGCTATTACTATTTTGGACCTAAGAGACATTTTTTAGAATATTTCATCCAAAACAACCAAATTCACTTTCATCTCAGTGGCACATGGAACAATTTTTCTAAAATAGATCATATTCTTGAACACAGAGCAAATCTTAGGAAATCCAAGAATTAAAGATAATACCTTAGATTCTATAGATCATAATGGAATGAAGCTAGAAATCAATGATAAGATAAAAATTAGAAAGCATTCTAACACCTGGAGGTTAAATAATACACTCTGGAATGATGAATGGATAACACAAGAAATGAGGGGATAAATTTAAAAAATCACTTGTAGTTAAATGAGAATGGCGGTACAACATATCCAAATCTATGGGACAGTATGAAGGCAGTTCTAGAAGGAAAGTTAATAGCATTGAGCTCATGTATAAAAGAATAGAAAGCCAATAAATAAATAACCTACCATTATACCACAAGGCCTTAGAAGAAGAGCAAACCAACACCTGAATTAGTAGAAGACAGGAAAAAGAAAACAGAACTGAAATCAATGAAATTATAAAAACTTCAGACCAATATGCTTGATAAGCATATATGCAAAAATCTTTAACAAAATATTGTCAAACTGAATACAAAAATACAAAAAGACAGAACACCAGGAGTAAGTAGGATTCATCCCAGGGATGAAAAGTGTGCTCAACATATGTAGATCAATAACTGTAATTCACCATGTAAGTAGACTTAAAAACAGAAAAAGCAATTATCTCAATAGATGGAGAAAAACACTTGAGAAATTACAGCACCAATTCATATTTAAAACACTATAAAAATAACAAATAGAAAGAAAGTAAAGGCTTACATGACAGATTCAAGGTCAGCATTATTCTGAAGGGAGAAAAATTGAAAGAGCTTCCTCTAAAAACAGGAACAAGACAAGCATGGCCACTGTCACCACTGCTATTCAACATAGTCCTTGAAACTCTAGCCCAGGCAAGTAGGCAAGTGGAGGAAGTTTAACGGATATGAATAAGCAAAGAGCTCAAATTATCATTGTTAGCCAATGATGTGATTATATATTTAGAGGACCCAAAAAACTCCACCAGAGGACTTCAAGAGTCCACAAATGAATTTAACAAGGTTTCAAGATACAAAATCAACATCCACAAAACAAGTACATTACTATATTCCAATGATGAACTTGCTGAAAAATAAATTGGGAGAACTAACCCCTTCACAATAGATTCGAAAAAATTCATGGCAAACAGTCTAACTCAAGAGGGAAAGAACTCTACTTTGAAAACTATAGAACTCCAAAGAAAGAAATTGAAAAGGACCTTAGAAGATGCAAAGACCTTCCATATTCTTGGACAGGCAAAGTAAATATTATCAAATGCCGATATTACCAAAAGTGCTACGCAGATTCAACGCAATCCCCATTAAAATTTCAATGATGTTGTTAAATTAGGAGAAAAAAACAGTCATGGAATTAATTTGGCGAAATAAGAGACTCAGAATAGCCAAAGCTATCATTATCAAGAAAAACAAAGCTAAGTGCATTACAATACCAGACTTGAAAACATACTCAGAACTGTGGTAACGAGAACTGCACCAAACTGGCACCAAAAGAGACATGAAGAGCAGTGGAATAGGCTAGAACACGGAGATAAACCTGCACGAATACAGTCAGCTCACTCTTGAAAGAGGCTCCAGAAACAAGTTGCACAAAGTCTCTGTAACAAACAGTGCAGAGGAAACTGGAAAACCATCTGAAGTAGAAGGAAAGTGAACCCCATCTCTCATTCTGCACAAAACTCAGAGTATCAAAGACCTAGGAATTAGGCCAGAATCCCTGCACCTACCTGAACAAAATGTAGGCATAGGAACTTCCTTTCTTAATAAGACTCCCAAAGTGCAAGAAATGACATTAAAAATCAATAGGTCGGGGGCTAGAGCAGTGGTTTGGTGGTTACTGTGCTGGTCTGGTATGTGCTAGTGCACAGGTCCAAACCCCAGCACCACATACACAATTAAGTGTCAGAGCAATGAAAAACCACATGAAAACTAACTAAAATTGATTCTCTCTCTCTTTCTCTCTCTCAGTCCCTCTCTCTTAAAAAAATCAATAAGTGGGATGATATCAAATTGAAAAGCTTCCTCACAACAAAGGAATCGATTGAGAGTATGGAGAGAGAACCTTCAGAATGGGAAAACATCCTTGCAACCTGAACCTCAGATAGGGCATTAATATCCAGGGTGTCCAAAAAAGTTTAAAAACACTCCCATCAATAAATGGGCAAAAATAGATACTTATCAAAAAAAGTAAATGGTTAAGAAATATATGAACAAGTGTTCAACATCACTAGAAATTTCAGATCCACCTTACTCCAGTGAGAATGGCAATAATTAAGAACTGGAACAACCACAAATGATGGTGAGGATGTGGGGAAGGGGCATACGTACATAATGTTGGGACTGCAAAGTGGTACAAGCAATCTGCACAGCACTACGGAGTTTCTTCAGAAACCTAGCAGTGGATTCACCATTTGATGCTGCCTACCCACAACTCAGGGTATATTAAAAGTATCTAAGATCAGCAGACTACAAGAATGCAGCGGCGCCAACATTTATGGCGACACAACTCACAATGGCTAAGCTACAGAGCCAAAGAAGATGCCCTTCAGCAGACGAACTGAGAAAGAAAACGAGAATATACACTCAATGGAGTATTAGTCAAAAGGAAGAATGAGATTATGTCATTTGCTAGCAAATGGTTGTAGATGCAATTTATCAGGCTAGGTGCAATAAGCAGTCTCAAAACCAAATTCTGAATGCACTTTCTGATATGTGGATAATAATTTGAAATAAGGGAAAATTCAGAGAAATAGTCAAAGCAGAAGTGAATAGAGGAAGGAGGAACGAGATAGGGAAAGTTCATGAAAGGAATCAGGCTTAAATTTCCTACATTCATGTACAAACATACCACAGTGAATCTCAACAACATGTATATCAATAAGTCACAAAATAAAAAGTATTAGTAAATAACGGAAAGATTATTAAAGTATAGGGAAGAGAACAGGGTGGTAGGGTGGAAATATTTCAGGCTGAATAAGAAGAAGTTATACTACGTGCATACTTATATAGTAGTGTCAATGTTTATCCTATTGTCGAGTATATGTAAGAAGAACAGGTGGAGAGACAGAGGGATTTGAAAGGTTAAACCTGGGGAATTAATTAGAACAAGTGAGACTTCATGCTTTTATAAATGTCATATATAATTATGCTGTGCATATCTATAAAAGAACCATTTAAAACAAAAGACACCTGAAGATCATGTGTGACTAACACACAGTAATAAAATAGGGAAGCATATCACAAGAAAAAGCAGTGTGTTCATCTTCAGAGACTTCAAAGCTTAGTACAGACAGCAGTGCACAGAGCTCCCTGGGAAGCTGGTGCACGGAGAGGGCCCAGGTGCAGGAGAGCAGCCTCCATCTCCCTCTGCACCTTCTCCTGGGCTGACCCTGAGCTCCATGTGTGCTGATCGTCCCCTGCTGGCCCTGGGTGACCCTGCAGGGAGGTTTGTGTCTGGGCTCATGCTGAGGTCCCTTCACTGTGTGTCTGGTACAGTAATAGGTGGCTGTGTCCTCGGCTCTCAGACTGCTCATTTGCAGGTACAGCGTGTTCTTGTCATCGTCTCTGGATATGGTGAATCGGTCCTTCACAGATGCAGTGTATTCAGTGGTTTCACCATTAGCCTTATTTCTTACGACACCAACCCACTCTAGCCCCTTCCCTGGAGACTGGCGGACCCAGTCCATGTAGTAGTCACTGAAGGTGAATCCAGAGGCTGCACAGGAGAGGCGCAGGGACCCCCCAGGCTGCACCAGGCCTCCCCCAGACTCCACCAGCTTCACGTCACACTGGACACCTGCAAACACAGAGGCAGCCGGGTCAGGAGACGCTCACTCCTCCACTCTTTCTCTCACTCTGTCCACTCACACTGTCAGTGTCTCCTGTTCTCCTTCAATTACCTTTGAAAAGAGCCACAAGGAAAACCCAGCTGAGCACA
Organism: Aplodontia rufa; assembly: GCA_004027875.1. Taxonomy (NCBI): domain Eukaryota; kingdom Metazoa; phylum Chordata; class Mammalia; order Rodentia; family Aplodontiidae; genus Aplodontia; species Aplodontia rufa. Next base: position 12,387 of record PVKS010019956.1, on the reverse strand, counting down.
GACTCCATGGTGAGCAGCCTGTGTTCAGTCCTGATCACTGAATGGGCTGAGCTGGAGTCCAGGGCTGACTCCTGTCCCTGAGCTGCAGGGTGAGGGCTGTGCTGGTTTTCATGAGCAGAGGGAGGCTCTATTTGCATGTGCCCCTCTATATAGCAGGCTCCGGGAGGAGGCCCTTGATGGTGCAGAGCCTAGAGCAGGTATGTGTGTGCTCATGAGATGGGGCAAATACTGCCTTCCTCTCAATATCACCCGAGCACGGAGGGCCTAGGTATCCAGGATTCTTTCTCATGTGTCACCTGTTGCATGTTGACTAAACGCTTGGTGGCATCTAGGTGTGGCCTCATTGGCTAGATGTGCTAGTGCAGCCTGGGTCATAAATGGCTGCTATTTGGAAGGACCTCATGTCTGTCAGCCCTTTCTCCACTATCTGGGCCTGTGCTCTCCAACCCTCAGCCCATCTGCTCCTGAACCCAATGCCCTTCCTGTGCTGACATCATGGGTGGCTTTGCTGACACTGGTACTCAACAAGAGCAGTCAGAAATGAGGACTCTGAAGATGCATGTTGGTGTTTATTGTGCCTTTATCTATTAACATAGGTTGATCATGTGCAGCAGATTTGTTTAGCTTTAGGGTCTGTAGTAAGCGGTTCATTTATAAGGTGGTGCATCTGACAAGTGTAAACGTGCATTGATTCTTTCTGAACCCCCAGTACAGACAGAGCAGGACCTGTCTGCATTCCAGTGTCTTCTGTGTTTCCTCCTCTACTCTCCTTAGCTTCTACCATGCCATCTCTGGGGAACCCATGGCCTTTTTAATCCTGATTCATTTCCGTTTTCATTGTGGAGGATTTATAGTTATCATACACCATGTACATTTTAAATTACTTTTTAGGTTTATCTCAGCATCTTTACACAAAAATCACCATGACGTTGTGTAAATCGGGCCCTAAGGGGTTTTGTCTGAATAATTTCACAAGGTGTAAAACATCTCAATTCATTTTTCTCAATCCATACTTTAATACACATTCACATTGTCTTAAGGTTTGATTGATATGAAGAAGCTGCTTTTGAGTGGCAGATGAGGAGGTCTGATAAGAAGTCATTCTTACACACAGTCACAGTCACAGGAAACCTTGACTAACCACAGAACAACAAATCCCATCAGCACAATAAAAAGTTGAAGTAATCAGGAAAAGTTCAGAAGGGGCATCTGGAAATTCAGGCTCCAGCAAGGTACAAATGAAAACACACCCAGCTTGTCCTGCCTAGAGTCACCACAGTGCCCACAACTGTGGAGAAAATCAACCCAGAAGTGACTTGTAGCCTCCTGCAGCAGTGTGGAGGTGAGGTGCCCCACGCTCCTGGGTTCATGGAGGGATATTCAGAGGTGAGATGAGCCTCTTGGGTGGATTAATTCACCAGATGGAATAGGAACTTGAATGCACTGCTTGGCTGGTAACTGTCACTGGGGGCAGGTGCTGGAAGTTTCTCTCTTCTCCTTGGTACCTGGCCCTCCCCCTTACTGCTGCCTGGCTACCGTGAGCAGAGTAGCTTTCCTCAGGCATGCCATTCTGCCAGGAGGTGCCACCAGCCCCTCGGGTCACATCAGTGGAGTTGGCTGAACATGGAATGAGGCTCTGACATTAAGAGCCCAAAATTACCTTCTCTTGCTCTAAGTAATTCTAGGCAGCTCCTTTTCTCTCATGAGAAACAGCTGGGTGATGCAGAAATCGGTCACAAGAAGTAGGCATGGCTGTGCCTAAGGCCACCATATGCTCTGAAGCCTTTGGAATTGGTCACAGGTAGGTGTTTGGGGCAGTCTGGAGATGGAGGCTGGAGAAGCCTTAGAGTGTGATAAGCAGAACTCAGAGGGGAATTTTCATGGGTCCATGAAGACCAGGAGGCTCACAGGAATGTGGAGAGTAGAGGCTGTGCTCGTGGCCTTTCAGAGGCGGGCAGGCATGCTGGTGGATATGGGGCTGGAGTCCATCCCTGGTACATTCTGGAAAAGAACATGTGCACATTTCCCAAGTCCTGGACAAAAACCCTAAAGTGTGCTAATACAAATGTTCCAGTTGTTTCTCTTGTAGCTGGAGGCTGAGGACTCTAAGACCCAGCCACAGCAGGAGGTGTGCTATGTGATAAGGTCACAGGACAGAAGTGGGCACCATGTCAGCAAACAGCAAAAGTCAAAAAAGGCCAGCTCCACCCCTCCAGGCCCTTGAGGCACCAGCTATCCCAGTGAGGAGGACAGTGCTTCCTGGTTAGATTTCCTACCTGGGCACCCACCACTTAGTGGTATCAGGTTGAGTGTTAAGTCCCAGGAAATGAATGTGAAGAGGTTCATGCACTGAAACCCCTGTGAATTTCATAACCCCTGTCCTTTTGATACTCTAAATGCACGACCTCCATCCCCACACTACAGGGTGTTCACTCACTCTGCACCAATTTAAGAGTCCAAATCCAAAGTCTCCTCTAGGTATCATCTGAGTCAGATGTGGTGAGACTCCAGGGCTTACGGTCCTCAGTGTGAACCTGTGAGTCAAACCCATCGTGTGCGGCAGAGCACAGTGCTGGGACCAGCATTGGGTTGACATTCCCATTCCTAATGTGGACATAGGAGCATCCAAATCCCAGATGGACCCACAGCACCTATGAAGCTCCACATGGACCTGCTGATGTGAAGCTTCACCATCTTTCCCCCTGGGCAGGGGGTGCGTTCAGCATCCAGCACCCCACCTCATGCTCTTCTGAAAGCAGCCAATGCAGGACCCTCCTGCCTCTGATGCTGAGCCTTCAGCTCTCCTACGCTGGCTCCGCATGGTGGTTGCTTTATAAGGCTGGGATATTGGGTGACTGCATCCTCACAGGTGCACTGTTTGTTTCTCTTTGGGGACACTCTGCAATGTCCCTAAAGCCTCAGTTCTGCATGAGCTATGCAGGCTCCCTGCAATTACTCCCTTCAGCAGGGTTCCTTGGTCTGTCCTGAAGAATCCTGGGTGTCCTGTGAGGACTATGTGAAGGCTGTCATGCCCCATGGTTCTTTGACTCTATGCAATGCTTTGGTGAGCAGCATGTGGACACTATCCGCATGTATGCACCATGCCCTCTGGAGGGGCAGCTGCTGGGGCCCACACTGCTTTGGGCACGCTGGAGCCACACTGCTCTGACTACATCATGAATCAATCCGCAGCAAGCAAGAACCAAGGCCAATGTCCTATGGTCAGTGATGGACTCGCAGGGTCACTGGATGGTTTTCATGCACACACAGTCCAGCCAACTGGCCTGTGGGATGGACATCTGAATCTGCAGGAGAAAGACATGGAGTCCAGAAGCTGAGAACAGGTGGAAAGGCTTTGCCAGTGGGTCCAGGACATAGGGGGCAAAACCCTATGGCAGGGGTGCAGACACAGTGGCTGGCTGAGCCTTAGCTCTGCAGCAGCAGAGGTTATTGAAACTCCAAGACCAGAGCACTCAGTGCCTAGGAGCAAAACCAGGGCTTCTCTGAGTCCTTCCTCACCTCTGAGCTTCACAAGTCCCTATTTATTAAACGTTCAGGGCATTAGGATTCTTGGGTTTTATCTGAAAATTCACTGTTAGCCTGAGAGTCGCTCAACTTACTCTGTTTTCTACCGAGGAACTGTGGCCTTGCGTTGCACATGTGAGTCCAGTTAATAGTTTTACAAAGGATGAGTTCTATGGGGATCTTTGGATTAGAAACATCCAACCCTCAGAGGAGTGAAATCTCAACTTGAATTCCCATGGTGAGGTCCTTGCATGGTGCACACCATGCAGAAGGAGGCTGAGGAGGCGGCTGATCCTCTACACTGCCCCGTGACCCTGCCTGTGGACAGGGGTGCAGGACAGAGTGTGGTGGAGGGAACAAATGCTCTCCCAACAACTCCAGACAGGCACTGTGAGTGACAGCAGGACAGCCTGGTGACACTTAGCTCAGGTGGTGGTGCTGGTACAGCTGCTGCCCCTGCATCTGCCACACATGTAGCATCCATTGTCTTTAACCCCTGACAGGTGGTGCAGGTGCTGCTGGATCAACTCAGCTCTTCACATTATGAGCACAATTTGGAGACTGCTGGGATATGCAGGCCACAGCTTCACCTGAACCAGGGCAGAGGCGGTCATGTGCCCTCCACACCTAGGCTCCTGCTGCAGAGTCATGCTGAGAAGCCACCCATGGAGTCCTGTGAAGCAGGTGGCTGTCTGCTCCCTTCAGCCTGGCCTATCCACCAGTAAGATTTGTTGGGGAGGACCTGTCCATCAACCGGCAGATTTAGGACCATAAGTCCACACTTCTACAGAGTAAGGCAAAAGCCATATAGCCCTCCATGAGTGCCATCCATGAGGGCCTGGCAAGCTATAAAGTGGCCACATGCCTTGCCCTGGACCCAGGAAGCAAAGCAGGAGCCCTATCACCTCAAAGGAGATTGCAAATGCTGTGCAGAGTCCCCATGAAGAGCAAACACAGCCCTTGGATGCTGAGAAGAATCTTGCCCTCATGCCCAGGTGCAGCCTGCCCCATGCAGTCCTAGATGCTGCCAGGCACCACTCCTCTCATGGGGCCTGCTGCCCTGCACTGACCTGAGTGCTGGACTGTCCGCCCCAGGCAGGCCTTGGAAACTGATGGGAACTGCCGCTCAGCCACCAGTTTCTCACCTGTCCAGGCTGCCAGAGTGGGCCCAGCACCATGCATCACAGGACTGGGGAGAGCCCTCAGCTGCCACAGGAACACCTTACCCAGAGCGCTGTGAACTCACCTATAGATTAAAAAATAGAACAAAAGCCTACATGAGAGTTCAGACAACACTTGGTAAACAATTTGCATTATGGGCAACACAGGGAGTGCAGTGAGAAAAGGCTGGGGCTTCATAAATGCCAATGGTCTTAAGAGGCTCTTGCACGTGATTCCCTGACAACAATGGTATGCGGGAGTGGATGCATGGATTAATAGAGCTGTGCACCCACCAGGGCTGAGCGAAGCAGCAGCCTGAGCAGACGAGTGAGAGACACAGAGTTCTCATCATGGATTACAGCCTCACCAAGGAGCAGCCCTACACAAGACGTTTTCACAGGAGATTGTACCAGCTTCTAAGTGAGGAGCTGAAGCTGAACATTCTTACATGTTCCCCATCAAAAGAGCAAGTACATCCAAATTCATTAGACAAGGTCATGTTCACTGAGAAAGCAGACTGGGGGCTTCCTGCTGGGCCTCCCTCTTTGTCCTCTCTGGCTGGGCACAGAGCTGAGAAAGCCCCCTGGGCACCTCTTCCTCCTGTGCTGGTTAACCTCAAACATCCCATGTGGAACTTTCCTCACTGACACTGATCCTGGGAGTTCAGCTCTCCTCCGTGTGTTCCCTCAGGCCTGAGGAGTCCTGCTGCACCTGCCCAGCTTTCCCTGGGAGTGGCTGTGGGAGTCCTGAAGTGTGCCTCAAATTCTCTGTGTCTGTGGAAGTTCCTCAGTCAGAACGTCACAGTGATCTGCATGGAGAAGTCCACCCTGGCTCTGCAGGAATGTCCTAAATGGTGCTGAGAGTAGGACAGTGCCCATGAGGAGAACCCCTGCCCCTGGGGTCCTTCTCCTCCTCCTCCGGGTGCTAAAGGCTCTGCTCTCTGAAGGGAGGCAGACTCCATGAGCTGCTGCTGTGCACATGTGGACATGGGCCACGCTGCCCTGTGCTGCACTGCTGAGCTCCCCTGAGTCTCTGTTAGGTGATGAGGTCAGAAATCCTGATGACTAATGGGCCTCAGGCATGGGACAGAGAATTGAATCCACCGTGGATAGCCCTTGGTGATGTGCCTGTCATGTGAGCTGTGTGTTCTAGGGTGAGTTGTGAGCTTTCTTGACTGTTCATTTTGTTTTCAGAGCAAGTCTAACCCTGTGACTGGTCGTGTGTCTCAACATATGCTATCCCCAGGTTTCCAGAGGCCTCAGGACATTGTGTGGCCTATGTGAAGTCACTCACAGGAGCAAGTGTGGCCACCCCACGAGCTTACATGCTCCCTTTGAAGTGCCTATTGTTTAATTTTGAAAGGAGACTAGAAGGCACAGGTTTCTAAATCTGCAGAAGATGTATGGGGAAACTAAGAGCCTAGGAGTCCCCAGAAGTACAGAGGGAACCAGTCAGAACTTTGCTCTGTACTCACTTTGAACTAGAGTCAAAGGTCTGAGACTTTGTCCCTGGTGATCCTGTGACCCTGCAAAGCAACAACAAAAACACTGTTGAGAAGCTTCAGAGATAAAACAGAGCCTTGAATCTAGAGGGATTTTCTGCCTAGCAACCAGCAGGATAGAAAGGAAGCTTCAGCACCCAACAGGAAAAAAAGCCTCCACCTCGCTCTGCACCTGCTCCTGGGCTGAGCCTGAGCTCCATTTGTGCTGAGCGCCTCCTGCTGGCCCTGGGAGCCTCTGCAGGGAAGTTTGTGTCTGGGCTCACACTTAGGTCCCCTTACCGTGTCTCTGGCATAGGGAGCTGTGTCCTCGGCTCTCAGACTGCTCATTTCCAGGTACAGCGTGTTCTTGTCATCGTCTCTGGAGATGGTGAATCGGCCCTTCACAGATGCAGTGTATTTGGTGTTGTAATCATTATCTTTGCTTCTTATATGTCCAACCCACTCCAGCCCCTTCCCTGGAGCCTGGCGGATCAGCCCATAGCATAATCACTGAAGGTGAATCCAGAGGCTGCACAGGAGAGGCGCAGGAACCCCCCTGGTTGTACTAGGCCTCCCCTGGACTCCACCAGCTGCACGTTACACTGGACACCTGCAAACACAGAGGCAGCCTGGTCAGGAGATGCTCACTCATCCACTCTTTCTCTCACTCTGTCCACTCACACTCTCAGTGTGTCCTGTTCTCCATCAATTACCTTTGAAAAGAGCCACAAGGAAAACCCAGCTGAGCACAGACTCCGTGGTGAGCAGCCTATGTTCAGTCCTGATCACTGAATGAGCTGAGCTGGAGTCCAGGGCTGGCTCCTGTCCCAGAGCTGCAGGGTGAGGGCTATGGTGGTTTTCATGAGCAGAGGGAGGCCCTATTTGCATGTGCCTCTCTATATAGCAGGTTCTGGGCTTGGGGGCTCAGCACTGAGAGTAGATGGGAGTGTCATGGGGCAGTGTGGTGGACATAGTAACATTGCAGAAGTAGCTTTTCTTCTATGATTTTTTTCTCTTCTAATTTACATGTGCAATTGTACAAAGTCGTGATGGAGGTGTCAATGTTAACTCCATGGTACAAATATATAATCTCACATATAAGCATGGGTAGTGGTTCAGTTTCTCGTATTTGTCATATCTATCAAGACTGACCTAAGGATTTCACTTTTGCTATCCCCCTGGATGTGATTCCTCACTGAGCCACCTCCAGCACCAAGGAGATACACCTAGTGAGACCCGCAAGCACCATAGTGCAATGGAAAAGAGCTGTGAGCTTCCTACATCCTGGGACTTCCTGCTCCTCAGGGAAGCATCCACCTGTGGGTCTCAGATTCTCATGCAGTGTGGAAGGCTGGACCTCCCCTGTGAAGCCTCCTCAGCTTAGGAGGATGCAGTGTGCACAGAACTGTGCAGGACACATGCTGCTGCCATGTGTGGGCAGTGAGAATCCAGCACTTGTCCTCACTTTCAGTTGCCATGAGCTGTGTCCACACGGGGTCATGTTCAATGTTAAAAGTATGAACATGGGCTGGAGCGGTGGCTTAGTGGTTTCGGCGCTTGCCTGGCAAGCATGAGGTTTAAACCCAGCACCACGTACACTAAGTGTTAGAGCAACGAAGGCCATGTGAAAAACTCAATAAAGTTGTTTCTCTCTTTAAAAAAAAGTATGAACATGTTTCAATTTCCAAACTGATGTGCAGGTTCAGTGCAATTCCTATAAATTCCATACCATTTTTTACAGAATTAAAAACATTTTTATACAACATATTTTGAAGTGAAAAATGGTCCTTAATGTTCAAAGCAGTCATTCTCTATTTTTCATAAATTTATTATATGTATATAAAATATTTGATAAAAGGTTTCAACATAATTTGCTGCAATTCAGTTCCCACTACATCTCTTGCCCTCCCCTCCTCTTTGCCTGTTCTTCCTCTACTCTGTGGATATTTCTTGTTCTTATCCATAGCTGTTTTTTTTTATTGGTGCATAGTGGATTCACACAATGGTGAAGTTCATTGTGGTGTATTCACATCTGCGCATAGGAAGACTTGCTCAGAATCACCCTCTGCTCCTCCCTCCTGTCCCTCCTCCCCCCAACCCCTTCTCCTGCTCCACTGACCACTCTGACCTCTGTCCACGCAGGTTTGAGAGAGAAGCACCAAGATGGAGGCTCCCACTGCAGGATCTTGTTATGTTCAAAGCTTTGCAGTCAAAACAGTTGGTGCAGGATTTAAAACCCTCAGAACCAAGGGGACAGGAAGGTGAGCCCAGAAATAAAGTACCAAGTTTGGTCAGCAGACCTTCAGCAAGGATGACAGCAGCACCCAGCTGGAAACTGGAGTCAATGCAGTAAGAGCTGTGGGAGATTGGACGTGGACAGGCAGAGAGTGGGAGTGGAGCCATCTCTCACCCCATGTGCATAAGTGGACTGATGTGGACTAGAGCTGAGATATAAAACCAAAAATTAGTGTTCTTAGAATAAAACTGAGATTGAGTCCCTTGGTATCGGTCTTGGCAACTATTTTTTTTTATAAGACCCTAAATTATAGGGAAAACAATTGAATATACTGACATGGTTGCATCCAATTAAAAATCTTTTGGAGAAGGAAAGAAAATGTCAACAAACTGTGAATTTCATGTGGGGAATGGGTACAGTGCCTCCAGTCCTGAATGGACAAGAGGATAGCATCTGAAAAATATGAGGCTCCTGTGTTCTTCATTTCAGCCTGATTTAAAGAAATGCACTAGCTTTGTGAGACTCAGCAACAGGATTGTATTTCTCAGTCCTGGAGGCCTGGAAGACCATAGTCAGCATTTAAGACAATTCATCACTCTCAGACCGCAGTGTAGCTCAAACTTGTCAACTTCCTGTTGTGTCCTCAAGTGATGGAAAGACCTGGGGACTTCCTGGGACCCTCTGTAAGATCATGACCCAAGTCCTGCTGCACTGTGCTAAGGATTCCACAAGCACCATGAGGATCAGCTCACGAAATGATCATGTTAGGAGTCATAGGGTAACATGTGAATTTTAGGGGACACGGTCATTCCAACTGTAGGAGAACTCCTAAACCCACCCCCAAAGGAAATGTCCTTGTTAACACATGGGCAAAGGACCTACGTGAACATTTCTTCTAAATAATAGCTGAATCACTAGCAGGTGCATTAAAAGATGCTCTGGATAACTAGTCATCAGAGAGATGTGGTCAAAACCAGAAGGAAGGACTATCTCAAATTAATAGGATGTTGTTATTTTTAAAAGAGCTAACTGTTGGGTTGGAGTGATGGCTCAGCAGCTACAGAACTTGCTTTGCATGTGCAAGGACCCTGGTTCAAACCAGCACCACATACACAACTAAGTGTCAGAATAATGAAAGCCACATGAAAAATTTAAAAAATGGATTCTCTATTTCTCTCCCTCTCTCACTGTCCCTCTCTCATAAAAAAAGAGAATTAACTGTTGATGAAATCTTGGAGAAAATGGTACTCATATCATTTTTGTTGGAGAAGTAAATTGGTGGATCCACTGTAGAAACTAAGAGAGAAAATCCCTTCAAAAATTAAAGAAAGTCATTACTGTCACTTTATCTGAAAGTCCCACTTCTGGGAGCATCCTTAAAGGAAATGACAGCAGGATATCAAACAGATATCCCAGCTCTCTTGTCCTCTTCAGTGGTAGACATGATGTGGGAGCAGCCTCCATGCCGCTGAAGGAAGAGCGGGTGAAGAAAGGTGGATCACGTGCAATATGGGAAAGGTTGGGCTTTAATAATGAGGAAACGTGGCCATGTGCCACAGCCCAGACAGCAGCGTGCATGCTAGAAAGATAATCCAGACACAGGAAGACCCATGGTGCATGCCCTACCTGTGGTGTCAGTCTAGAGTGATCAGCACAGGGTCACTGAGCCCAGAATGGTGGCTGCCCTGTGTTTGATCAGGAGGGCAGCAGAGAAGAGTGGATCAAAGGACTCAAGTTCCAGTGACGCAGGGCGTGATGCTTTATGGCATCTCTGCCAGGGTGCTGTTCTCTATTGGAGCCGGTCATTGTAAGGTTAATGAACTACTATATGTGGGTTCTGTGGATGAATATTGTGGTGTTCATTCAAGTTGCACATGCTGACATTCTCAGAGCCAGCTGATGTAGTGTGCATGTATGCTAAGCCATTCCATGGTGCTCAGGCTGGGTTCTATGGTGGGAACTTCAGTTTTCTCCATGAGAGCTTGTGAGGAAGCAGAGAGACAGGAAGAGGGGTCTTCACCTGTGTCCACCTTGATGGGTGCCCCAGAATTGAAAGCTTCTTCAGTTCCTCACATGTCAAGGCCCTGAGTAGGACATGTAGAAGCAGCACACAGCCACTTTCAGGGGAAGAGCAGGAAGAGAAGTGAGAGCATCCAGAGGAGGACAGTGGCCCAGCTTGTGAAGGTTGACATCCACTTAGACCACAAATTTCAGAACACTTATTTCAGCAAAGAAAAATAAGGAATCATATATCACCTGAGAATCCACAGCTCACAGAACCAAAACTGGCTCCGAGGACCCAATGACAGTGAGCTGACAGCATTCACAGAAGTGAGGTGAGGGAGGACAGGGCTTACTGAGTGGTTGGTTAGGGACCTCCTGCCCTTCACCAGGGTTCAGCTGCTGTGGTGAAACAACATAGCTGGCCGTCCCAGTGTAGGACCCTCGTTCTTTTTTAATCACCCCCACCCCAAAAGACTCACTAGCATTCCCTCAACTTCCTGAGCCTCTGATCCTGGTGACAAAAGAGGAGGCCCTCCTGCCCAAAGGATGCTCTAGTTATTAATGTGAGAATGTTGGGAGGGTGGATATCCTTATCTTGTTCTGGATTTTAGTAGCATTGTTACAAGTTTTCTCTATTCCTTATGATCTTGACCCTGGATTTGTCATATGTAGCCCTTACAATATTGAGGTAAATTAGTTCAATCCCTATTGTCTCTGTTGCTTTAAAGATAATTGGGTGCAGGAATTTGTAGAATACTTGTCATACATCTATTTAGAGCAAGCATCATTTAAAGTTATTTTTATTTTCTTCATTTTTGCAATTCTGACTGGCATAAGGTGATATCTTAATGTGGTTTTCATTTGCATTTCTCTGATTGCTAGAGACTTAGAGCACTTTCTCATGTATTCATTGGCCTGATCAATGTCCTCTGGTGAGAAGTTTCTATTTAGCTCTTTGGCCCATTTATTAATTGGGCTGTTAGTGTTTTTGTAGTTGAGATTTTTGAGGATTTTGTAGATTCTGGATATGAGACCCCTGTCAGAGGAATCATAGCCCATGATTCTCTCCATTTCTGTAGGAAACCTCTTGACTCTTTTGATTGTTTCCTTGGCAGTACAAAAGCTTTTTAGCTTGATGGCATCCCATTCACTGATTTTTGACTTTACTTCCTTCACTTTAGGAGACATGTTGAGAAAGTCTTTGCCTACTCCCAAATGCTGAAGTGTTGGACCTACTTTGTCTTCTATCAGTTGCAAGGTAGCTGGTTTAATTCCTAGCTCCTTGATCCATTTTGATTTGATTCTGGTGCAAGGAGAAACATATGGGTCTAATTTCAACTTTCTGCGAGTGGCTGACCAGTTTGTCCAGCACCATTTGTTGAAGAGGCTGTCACTCCTCCATGTAATATTTTGTCCCCCTTTGTCAAAAAAATCAGATGTTTAAAGATTTGAGGGTTTGTTTCAGGGTCTTCTATTCTATTCCATTGGTCTTCTTTCCTATCTTGATACCAGTACCATGCTGTGTTTGTTACTACAGCTCTATAGTATAGTTTTAAATCTGGTATGGCAAAACCACCTGTTTCATCTTTCTTGCTTAGTAATGTTTTGGCAATTCTAGATTTCTTATTGTTCCAAATGAATTTGAGAATTGCTTTTTCTATGAAGAAAATAAACAATAATAGATGCTGGAGGGGATGTGGAGAGATAGGAACACTAACACACTGTTGGTGGAGCTGCAGACTGGTACAGCCCCTCTGGAAAGCAGTGTGGAGAATCCTCAATAAACTAGGGATGAGCCCACCATATGATCCTGCTATTCCACTCCTGGGTCTCTTTCCAGGGGATTTAGAATCAGCACATTATAGTGACACAGCAATATCTATGTTCATAGCAGCTCAATTTACTATTGCTAGACTATGGAAACAACCCAGATGTCCCTCACTGGATGAATGGATCCAAAAACTGTGGTACATTTATACCA
>PVKS010019955.1:0-37641 GCA_004027875.1 Aplodontia rufa | reverse complement strand
CACACACACACACACACACACACACACACACACACACAAGCTACTGAACTTAGTCTCCAATCACCTACGTCAGCATCATCAAAAATGTTCACATAAGGGGGATGTGTCTTGCTAAGCTCTCGCCTCTTTCACTAAAACTGACCTGTCTCCTCCTGGCATTTCCCTCAGTCTGATCATCTTTGGCTGAGAGGAAGATGATCCTCCCCAAACATTCTCCATTTCCTGCTTTCCACCTAACTCCATTGTCCTCAAGCCCTGGAATTAATTGAGCTGTTGCTTATAGTCGTTACTTCTTTACCTGGTTGTGACACAGACATAGTGACATCAGCAAGCACACAGCTCTCGTTAGGTATCAAGCAGTCTTCTAAACACGTGACATAAGGCTTCCTCGACTTCACAACAACCCCCGAAACCGTGTGCTGCTAATAGCTCAGCAGCTACAGACGAGGAAACAGAGGCACAGAGAGGTTCACTGACTTGTCCAAATGACACAGCTGGATTGGATCCCCACAATCCGCCTCTGAGATGACCCAGAAATCATTAGAGAGACTGCTTTTCTACTCCTCCTAGGGACAGACACCTTCACCATACATAATTGGTCTTCTGAAGGTGCAGTTTTCAGGCAGAGGACAGGCAAAGGACCTGGAGGATGCTCTCCAGGTCCAGCATGTTCAGTGGTTATCTGTATCGAGGACCTGCATTTTTAGACAGCGACATGTCTGTCTGTTTCTTTGCAGCATTCCACAGAACTGGAACTACGTTCAGGGCAGGGACCGTCAACAGGCTAGCTTTCTGTGTCTCCAGCACCTTAGTTGGGGCCCACTCCAGTTCAGACCCCTCTTTGTTCTCTCCTGGACAGTTGCTATCATACCCTGTTTCCCCTTGCCCTGTCTCACCAGAGCCCACCGCACACCATCCAACTGGACGTTTCTTACAGAAGGGATTAAAATGTGAAGCTAGTCACACACTCTCCTCAACCTCCTTGTGGCCTGTAAAAGTTCCTCCAGTTGTGTTCCACAGAATACCATGGCTCTGTGAAATACCAACAGGATTCCAGTGGAGAAAAATTTTAGAGAGTACAAATGGGGGCTGCAGTGGTGGCTCAATGGTTGGAGCACTTGCCTGGCAGGTTCAAACCCCAGCACCATGTGCACAACGAAGTGTCAGACCAACAAAGGCCAGATGGAAAAATAAATAAAATTGATTTTCTTTCTCTCTCTTACTCTCTCTCCCTCTCTTAAAAAAAAAGCACAAATGGTTTCTTTGATAAATTTAACAATATACACACTATAATATTCAGCACATTTATATGATTATTATTGTGCAGTTATTTACCTTTAAGACATGTGCGTACCCAAGAGCACAATGAAGTCACATGAACGATCACGTTGCACTGCCGTTCCAGAGGTTTGATGTACACATGGATGAATAGTCAGCAGTTGTTAGATGTCATTTGGTGTATTTGATGATTACAGATCTGTTACATGTCTTGTCTTAAAATTTCAGGACATACTTGTGATATCATCCAGTGAGTGCTATATAGGAAAGCTGTCTAGTCAAACTTACGTGATGATGGATAATTTCTATATCTGCCCTGTCCATTACAATAGTGAGGAGCTACATGTGGTTAATGAGCCCTTCAAATGAGACTTTTTAGCTGAGGAACTAAATTTTTTATTTTACTTGCCAATTAATTAAGGTTAATTTGGCTACGTGTGGCTGGTGACGACATATTGGACAGAACAGCTGTTTGTTAACTGGGGCAATCAACCTTTGATCATTTCTTGTTTGCTGTCTTCCTTATTTTTCTATTTTTGGGGGGAAGGGTGTTGGAGATTGAACCCAGAGGTGCTCAACCGCTGAGCCACATCCCTAGCCCATTTTATTTTATTATTTTGAGACAGGATCTCGCTAAATTGCTTAGGGTCTCGCAGAGTTGCTGAGGCTGGCTCTGAACTTGCCATCCTCCTGCCTCAGCCTCCAGAGCTGCTTGGATTACAGGCGTGTGTCACTGTGCCCAGCTTGCTGTCTCTAGAAGTCCAGCCTGGTGTTGTCTCCACAAATGGACTTCACCTGCTTTGTTTAAGTCACTTGCCGGTGCTTGCCGTTCTTCTTACATGCTCTGCTGTTTCTTTCCTTCTTACCTTTGCTCTCTTCTCTTGCTGCTTAGGTCTCTAGTTGTTTGCATTATCCTGTGTCCACTTTTTGACATGTGTGTCCCCAGCTCTTAAGAGAACACCTGTGTAGTCCCATTGATAACATGGTAATCTACATATGAAAAGCACTCTACCAAGTTGGGTGTTTGTCAAACATCTTTCTTAGATGAACAGCAATGAAGGAGCTATCCTCATTCCCCGCTCTTTCTCCTTAACACCTCAGAGCAGAAGCATTTTCCCACTGTGCATCATTGCATTAGTTAATTCTCTGTGTGACAAATCACTCTAAAACTTATCAGTTAAAATAGGAAATGTTCAAGATCTCAGAATTTCTGTGGACCAGAAACCTAAGAGCAACTCAGCTGGGTGGTTCTGGATCACACCTCCCAGGAGGTTTCAGTCACTCTGTCAACAAGGGCCGAAGTCATCTGGAGGCTGCACTGGGGAAGGGACACTTTCACTCCAGGTCAGGTGGCTATTGGAGGGACTTGGCTTCTCCCTAGAGAAGAACTCAGTTCTGCACTGTAGTGACTTCTCCATACCCTGCGAGTCCCCACAAGCAGGGGGCTTTACTTAGGCGATCATTCAAGAAAGAGGTAGAGTGACCAAGAGGGAGGCCAGTCTTTTATACTTCAGGAGTGACATGTGGTCCCTTTTGCCATTTTTTTTTTGGTTACCCAGACCAATGTGAGAGAAGCTACACAAGGCATGAAAGCCAAAAGGTGGAGATCTTGGAGGCTGGCTACTACCCACCCTAATAAGCACCATCAAAACATGACTCTCACTGAAGTGTCTTGGGGCCTAGCAACGGTGTTTATCCATGAGTGAGAATGTTCCCTCACATTTCTTCAGGTATCAGATCCTTTCTTGAGTGTGGACATAGATGAAGACACTTAGGCAGATGTAGAACTGGGCTCAGAACCTCCATCTTGTCTTTAGCTGACCAGCGTTGTCACCAGATGACACAGCCCGGGGCAGCACAAGCCAATCATTTCTCCTTGGCTCGTTCTCAGTGGCCAGTCATCACTCTAGTCTCATCCATAAAATGTGTATGTTACTGTTTCCTAAGTTATCCACCAGCGCTGGTATGGACCCAAGGAGGCAAGTCAGTCGAAGGCACTTCTAACCTGTCCCGTGTCACATGTGCATGGTGAATCTGTGGGGGAATTCACACACTCATTCTGGAGGCCACCTCTCGGTCCTCTTTTCCCCACACCTGCCTTCCCGCCATCGCCATCGGGTTGCTCTCCACAGGCCCACACGTTGCTTCTTCTTGAACAAATCTGACCAGCTGTTTTCTTTTGGTGTCTTTTTATTGCAGCAAGAATTCCAAGAGCTGTGGGTGGAGGGGGGAGCTGCTGAAAACCCCACAGGCCCTGGGCCCCACTTCAAAGCTGCTTTTATCATTCTTCACACACTGTTTGCAGGGGGCCTCCTCTGCTCTCTCCCGGGAACCAAATTCTCCTGGAGATTTTCCTCAGTGATATCACTATTTACAGAACTCTGGCCCTGGACATCATGTTTATATCTGATCTGTACATGTCCACATGGCCCATAAAGTTTATAAGGGGGTTAGAGAGCTTTTCCTTATTCATAAATCTTCCCCTACAGCCTCCCTCTTGGAGTGGGAAAGAAGGAGGCAGGAACGAGAGGGAAAGAGGGCCTGAGACCCAGGAGAACAACGGTTAGTGGACGGAGCTCCCTTCTCCGAGCTTTTCCCTTCATTTTTCTCCCTTATGGTCAGATGGACAGCAGAACAGAGAGGGTACATGTGGTGGCCTAAATGCTGGTGGCCATGGGCAAGTAAATGAAATGTTCTGAACCTCTCCTGTGTCATTTTGTTAAATGAGGATATTAATAGTGATCCTCATGAGGTTGTTCTCAGGATTCAACCACATAAGGAACAGATGCATTTAGTATGGGGCATAGATATTAGGAAAAAAAATGGCAATGTTGACAGCTTAACAAAAAATGACAAGAGCTTTCTGGGTTATCCATCCACTGTCCTGTCTCTATCCCAAGGCGTCCACATTGATCACCCTAACTGTCCCTTGAGTTCTTCTCTCCAGAAAACCTGACTGCTCAGAATGTCTCCTGCCATAGGCAATCTGATACCCACAAGTCCTCAATAAACACTGGTATGAAAATAACCCTTTTCAGGCATAATTTTTACATTTTTCAAAGCTGAGATTGGTTCCATTTCAAAGAAGATATAGTATTTGGTACCACTCCATGGATGGCTATGAGAATGCTTCCAAATTTTAGGAGGAAATAGTTTAGAATTCAAAATAAAAATTTCACACATATCTTCTCCCTACCCCCACCCGACTTGGAACAGGAAAGACCTGCAGGCCAGTGGAGGTACACTGGAAGAATAATAGATCAATAACATTTCACCACCGGTCACACAAATTCCCTTGGCAGTTTCAACCAATCGGGGTTCAGGAAAGTCATTACAGGATGTGTCCACCCAGGCAAGGCAGAGGAGAAAAGATTGTGAAATTATGTTTTGAATTGCTTCCAACTATCAAAATAGGTAACCTGGAGTAAAAACAGAAATTTGATTCCTGAATTATTTATCATTGTCTTGAGGAAAGTCTCATCTCTGAAATCCAACCGCTGACCACTCCCTCTCCTGATGGCCGTCATTCTCCAAGATATGGCCAGAATAATGTTTTTAAAATGCAAATATGAGTAGCCATCCTGTTTATATATGTAGGGATCACTCACTGTTTTTAGGTAAAACACAGCCTTAGTGCCCCGGTGGGACCTGACCTCATCTACCTCCCCGGCCCCCTCAGCTCTGAGCTTCAGTGCTGTTTGTCTGCAAGCCTTTTGCTCCCTCCCTTTGTCTAGTTAACTCCTGCTCATCCTTCGGCTCTCATCCAAATACCACTTATTCTGGGAAGCTCCCTGATACTGCCCCAGCCCCCCAAGATTATCTGGGGCTTCCCATTTTCTTGCTGCCGTCAATGCAGTGGCCCTTCACCAACTGTCATTAAGCAATCCATTGTGTATTTATTTATAAATTTGTTGTCTGACCTGCCAGGAGGTACTTTCTTTGAAAACAGGACCTTCGTCAGTGTTTGCCACCCTCCCAGCACCTTAAATAGTGCCCAGTACTAGCTAAATGCTCAAGAAACAGTTTTTCTATAAGTATCTGAATTCCAGTGCCAATGGAATCCACACATTTCCCCATTATTTCTTCTTTTCTTTCTTTCTTTCTTTTTTTCCGGAGACAAGATCTCACTAAGTTGTTGAGGTGGGCCTGAAACTTGGAATACTCTTACTTCAGCTTCCCAAATAGCTGGGATTACCCAAGTGAACCACCATATATGACCCCTTTTCTTCATCTTGAAAGGCCTTGATAAACAGAATATGGTATTCATTGGAATACCTCCTAAAGGATCAGAAAGTTCCCAGATTGCCTAGAGGAACTGAGTCATAGCATTTGGGCAATTGAAAGCGTGTTGAATTTTATTAGTCCAACCCCTTCATTTTATGGGTCAGGAAACTGGTGTGCAAGGAGGTGAAAGTCGCTCAGCTATTAGCTACAAAGTGTGGGCTCAGATACAGTCTTTAAATTCACGATCAGGCACACTTCCCATTAAACCAATGAATGCACAGTTCACACACATAGCTGACATGTGAGTTGCTGGTGCTGCCACCCCCGCCTATCTCTTTGCCAGGGCCTGTCCCTCCCAGTGAAGAGAAGACGCTACCCTTCCCAATGTTATCACTCTTCCTTATCCTGACACCACTCAGGGACCTTACTTTGAACTCTGTGTTGCCATGGCAACTGCTCTTCATGAGGGTCAACATTATTGCCCAGGATCACCTATGCTGAGGTAGATGGCTGTCACGCAAATCACGGGCCTTTTTTCTTTTCTTTTCTTTTTTGTTTTCTGATTCAAGAAGGCAGAAAGCCTCAGATCAAGTTCAAATCATTTGGAGGAAGTGTGTGTCAGGGACACTTACCATCAGTTTTGATGGGGAGGCAGATAAAAGCGTGATTTAGGACACACACAGGGGAGTGCCGAGCCGCCCTCCTCTGAGCTCTGAGGAAGCTTCTTCCAGAAGCCCTTTGATGTGAACAGAGACATTGGAAGTTGCGTAATTGTTACCCATCCAGACACAAAGGCTGTGCCAAGGATCCCCAGCTGCCAAACATGTTAAGTGCTTGCTTCGTCCTTCCTTTCTCTCTGGCTCCCCTCTCCCCTTCTTTCTCAACAAGCCATGACCCAACGTGTAGGCTTTTTGTCCCAAGGAGAGGACATTAGTGCCACAGGAGTAAATTTACAAGGCTGCTGGGCTTGGATATAATAGAACTTTGAGGGCTTCTATTAACAGAGGTGGTCAACCCAGTTATAGAGACTAGTTGTGTCGTAGCCTCAGGCGTGTTCTGATTGCTTGGGATGGAGATCTCTCATCTCAGAGAGAGAAACACATGCCTTACAAATTGGTCACATCCCATTTAGCTCCTATTAATTTACATTCCCAACCTCCAGGGCTAACAGGCAGTATTTTTCTTCCTTTTGTTTCTTCTCCCATTCCCTGAGTGACTTCCTCTTCTCTTTCCTTCTTGTGTCAGCGGGACTGTTTCTAGTTTGCTCAGATTTCATTCTCCTATTTAACTGTTGCACTTGGCAACCTCTAGATCCTTCACATTGTAAAACCCATGCTACACACGCCCCTCGCAGCCTGCTCTCCATCAGCTCTGCCTAAATCAAGTTGCTGGATCCGTCCCGTGTGTTAGCAGGATAATCACTTTCCTTAGCAGGGCAAAATGGTGCAGAGAGAGTGTTGCCTTTTTTGCTTCAAAGGCTTCAGAGATTTCTTTAACCACAAAAATGAGAACAGAACGTAATGGATAGACAAGGGTCCCTTGGTGACAATCTCTCTGCTGGAAATGTTCATGAATTACCTGTAATTTACCTCAAAATGGACCATATGTTGAACTTCAAGATGCACTTTTCCTTTTCTTTCTTTTTTTTTACTTAAATGGACTGCTATTCAGGGCACTGGTTTTTCTTGACATAGGACTAGATGTTGAAAATAGATTGGGGTGAAAACACTCCGTAGAAGCTTCACAAATTAAAGTAGAGGCATGTTTCAACTGAGAAAATGAAATTAGGTGCGTTTCTTTCCTCAATACACCACCAGTGCCACGGGACCAGGAAGAGGAGACTAAAGACATCTTAGAAAGGGAGAAGGCAGCAAACCATTGACTCACTGATCCCCTTTATGAGTTTTCTGTAGTGGGACAGCAATGACAGAACCCTCAGTGCCTGGATTTATGAAGTCAGGAGGCTTCAAGAGTGATTCTGCCAAGACAGAGGGAGAGTCCCGCTTTCTAAGCATCCAGACATCCCCTTGCTTTCCATAGTGTCCCAATGTATGTGCCATGTGTTCAGTCTTCCATCTTCACAGCGGTGGTTTCTTAACGTGTATCTTTTAAGTGTGTCAGAACTTCAGTTCTTGAGATCTGTTGAACGTTATCAGAATCTCAGTTTCTCAATCTCTCCAAATCAGAACAGATATGGGGGCAGGGTGCAAACAATGGCCAACCTTATTTTCCACCCAGAGGCAGAGCCTTGTCACTAGCCATGCCACATCTGCGTTTTTTGAAGGGAAATGTCATAATATTGCTAATCAATAGGGGGAGTGACAGGCCCATTTGTCAAGAACAAGAACACTGCAGCTGTTGTCCTCCCCTGCATCTGTCTCTTGGGTTTTACAAAAAAAGGAAGCCAGTGAAGGGCTCCATATCCAGGCAGCTCCCTCCCATGCTGGGGGCTGGGGGTCTACATTGAGTCCACTGGGTGCAGCCTATGACATACCTTGCCAATGCTCTGCACAAGTGGGGCTGAATACGATGGCCAGGGCTAGAAAAAAACATGGAGTTTCTAACAGGGAGTTTCTAACAGTGGTGTACAAAAGCAACCAGACACCCAGGCAAGGAGGAAAGAATCTTCTGTCTCAGGAAGTCTATTGACCTTTAATCTGGGAGTGTAGTTGCTTATGTGTTTCTTTTCAACTGCAGATGTTTCTTGCTGCTCTGTTGATCAGAGGATCAGCAGGTCATCTCCAAGAAGGAGTGAAGGCGAGGGGTGGGCTTGGGCCTCAAACTTAATGATGACTTTCATCTTTGCTCTAGCTGACAGTGTAACCAGAGGGTGGAAAATGGTAGCAGGGCATTCTGTAACCGCTGCCCTGCCTCGGACCAGCTCCGCTGAGCTGATATCAATGCACTGGGGCAGGGCAGGGCTTGCCACTGAAAACAGATCGCTCATGCATTGGACCTGGTTGTGCCTAGGTGACAGGATTGAAGTGCCCTTTCCCACCCCACCAAAATAATTTTTAAATGAGGAAATTAATCTTAATCAACTCTTGTATATTCAGTTGTAGTTGGCCTAGATTATTGTTATGGCTTTTCATGCTTGGGGGAAGGTGTCCCTAGGACTAGTGATTTGGTGTAGTTAGTGAAAGTGAGCAAAGGCTCAGATTAACAAGGGAGACCTTAAAGAAACACAGATCACTTGTTAATTTGTACTTCTCCCATTTGCTTCTTCTTGCCCTAAAGAAAAGGTGAGATTATGGGATTTGTTTTTCAAAGTACCTCAAGGTTTTATTTTTTTTTGGCATTAGAAAGCAAATAATATTCAATTTAAAGACAAAAGGATTATACATATTCTGTTGTGAGTTATACATCTTTCAGAAAAATGTGTTCACACACAAGGTTGCCAATTAATAGTCCAACCCTGAGGTTGGTGACATAGTAGTCCCTAAGCCAAAAACCATTGGAAAAATTGCTTGATTAAAGGATGATAATGGGATCTAGAGCAGTGGCTCAGTGGTTACAGCGCTTGCCTGTTATGTGCAGGAACGAGAGTTCGAACCCCAGCACCACATACACAGCAAAGTATCAGAGCAATGAAAGCCACATGAAAAGCTAAATAAAATTAATTCTCTCTCTCTCTCTCTCTCTCTCACTGTTCCTCTTTCTCTTTAAAAAAAAAAGGATGATAATGAGTTTAAAATACTACAACATATTCTCCTTCAAAATAAAATGATAATAATATTCTAAGCATGGCAAGTTTTCAATTTCCCTGAAGGCACAAATATAGTAGGGTAGTAAGACTGATATTTTTAAAAATATGAAAATACCGCATGAATGAATGCAGGTCTCTTGAAGGCAGTTTGCTTGGAAGACCTATGGAATCCCACTGTTGCTGCCCCTGTTGGAAATACTTTTGGAGAGTTGGAGAGTCCCTCTGTAGAATTCGAGTCAACACCTTTTTGTTAAATATCTTTAGGATGGACAAGCACTTGTTTTAAGGGTGATTTTTTTTAAAGATCTGTAAGTCATTCAGAGCAAGTTTGAGAGTTGAGCCAGCAATAAAAAATAGTTTATTTGGTTTGTTCAACAATGGGGTGAGGATTTAGTAAAAAGGTTTATAGGATGGTCTCAGAAGACAACTCTGAAATGTGGCCTGGGCCGTGATTGGGCAGGGAAACTTGGCAGAGCAAGAGGTTGGCCTTCCAGGAAAGGGACCGGTGCTTGGGCTTCTAGAGCACCTCGTCTTGGTACCTCATGTGCTTTGGAATTTACTTCATTTTTGGAGACAGGTATTTTCATCCATGGCAAGGCGGCCCTCAGCTTGTTGAATGAATTCTGGCAAGTTTGTTCAAGCAAATCCTTATTAATACTGATGTAATGAAAAAAGCACAGACTCTAAAGCAGACACAAATGAGCGTGACTCTCCGGTCTGCCACTAACATGTCCTGTGATCCTAGATCTGTCATGTAAGCTCCCTGTGCAGCTCACTTGCTCATCTGTAAAACGGGTTGTGGTGGAGCGCAGAAGTTGAATTAGATGAGTAAGGTGCCTCGAACACACAAGACAAAGCCGAGGAGCTGCAGCCTTCTGTTCAGGTTGGTTCCCTTCCATGTTGCTTTCATATGTAGCTGATGTCCAGAGGCAGGAATACGGTGGTAAACAATCACAACAGCAGCTTGATGATGACCTGGGGGTGGAACAGAAGGTGCTTGCCATTTATCCTTGCTATGATGAGTCAAAGGGAAGGACCCTGCAGTTTGTAAACGCGGCTCTGGGCGACTTTCCTTGGCTCTTTTGCAAGTTTTGGCAGCTCTTCCTTCTCTCCCCTAGCCACTGTCTATCATCTCCCATTGCTTCCTAATGAGGAAGCTTCAAGGTGGCCTTGTTTGGATTTCCGAGTGAAGAAGTGTTGTAAGGGTTCTTCCCTATGAGAAAAGACACTCATTCAGAACCAACCAAGTTACTCTTGCAAAGAGGACTTCCGAGATCAAAGGCAACAAGCGGTAGGCGGTAGAGACTGTTGGCTAAGAAAGAATGGACATCGGGGACACTGCCGTTTTTCTTTTCGCGCTTGTTTTCTTCTTTACGCTTTTGCCTTCATTCTAGGAAAACTTCCAAAATCTCATTTTGTTCAGGATTATAGAAAACAGTAAATCAATTTAGCAGAATTGAAGGTACCTTCAGGACTGCCCTGTGTACATAGGTCACCTGCTAAGTACTACTGGGGCACAGTGTCATCTGACAACAGTGGCTTTGTGGGGTAGGGAGGAAAGTGACCCCACTGACAACAGATCTCTTCTAAGACCTGGAACAGTGCAGTAGTCCGCGCAATTCATCCTCTCACCTAAGGGAATTCTGATCCTCTAGCAAGCTCCACTGAGGCATCAGTACACCTCCGAGAAAAGACTTTAAAATCTTCCAAGTTGTGAAATCGTTCAGATTGGGAAAGGAACTGAAGTTACCAAAATTTTTCATTCACACATCCCTCACCAAACAACTGGTGAGTATTGTATCATCAAGTACTAAGTCACTGGATGTAGACAAAATTTGGCTTAGAGAAAGAATGGTGGGCGATCTTACTTCCTGTTTGTTTTCTAATTTAGTGAGGAAAAAAATCTTTTGGAGTTACAGTTACATGCAAGGCAGTGACATGACATGCTAGACAGATGCAATATGTATACGTAAATATTTCAATCAGACAAATCTGGATTCAAATTTCAGCACTACTCTAAGGCACATCATTAGCTTGAGTCTCAGCTTTCCCGTATGTAATTACTAGCCGGATGTGGTGGTACACACCTGTCATCCCAGTAGTTTGGGAGGCTGAGGCAGGAGGATCACAAGTTTCACAAGCTCAAAACCAGTCTCAACAACTTAGCAAGAGCCTCTCTTTAAAATAAATAAACAAATCAATCAATCAAACAAACCAAAAAACATGTTGGGGATGTCACTCAGTGGTTAAGTGTCCCTGGGCTCAATCTCCAGTACAAAAAAAAAAAAAAAAAAAAATCTACCTATAATGTGGACCCAAGCTACCTCCATTAGGAATCTAGGCTATGTGAACTGCGAACTATTTGTTGTGGTAATCATCTATTTCCCCTTAGGTGACCTATAAAAAGTGAGCAGTTGGTGAGGCTATATTAAATTAGTGGATGACAATTTGCAGAGTTTAAAAGAGAAACTGTCACATTTATAGAGTCTACTGTTATAAAATTCTTCAGAAAATTAAGTTAAAGGAAGTGGGTTAAAAAAAACTTGCAGAAAAAAAAACTTGCAGAATTAACAAGTTATAAGATTTTACAGGGAGCTGTTCTTATTTGGAAACATGTAGTTTCCTTAAGAAAACTTTTTGTTAGTGTTGTTTATTTTTTTTAAAAGATCACTATTTGTTTTATTCTTAAGAGGAAAAACTTCCTGACCTGCTTTTATTAGAGGACTTTAAAAGAATTAATTTGATCTGGAAAAAACTGGATTGGGAGGTCAGAGAAACAAGGAGTTATCCTCAGGCTGTGCTTTGGTACTCCCCATTTGGAAGGGTACCTAAGAGATACTATTAAATCGATTGCTGAGGTTTCCTTGTTATTATATCCACAAACGCCAGACCCCAAGGAGGATTAAGCAATGATTCTGAGGTCACCTAGAAGGCCAGAATGCCTCTTAAAAGGACATTTATTTTCCTCCAGTCCCTGTTTGTTCTTGTTACCTCCTAACTGTTGGGTCCCACAGCTATTCAGATGGCCCTGCCCGCTGCTGCCAGGCAAGGGGGTAGGGGTACCAACCCTTAGACTCCTGACAGCCTGCCTGGGTGCCTTATTCCTGAACAGCTACTGAAGTCCAGGAATGGTTTGGCGAGGAGGTGAGAAGTGGGTCCTTGTATCTGATTTCACCCAAACCTGACTCTTATCTTTTTTTTTTTTTTCAACTGAAAATGGACTGCCAACTCCTTCCAAAGTTTTCTGCACATTCTTATCACCTGGGGACCATTTAAAAGTCCCAACGCCAGGTCATAACCCATGCCAATTAAACCTGACAGCTGGCAGCAGATGCCAGACATCAGTATTTTTTTTTAAGTAACTCTGGATGAGTTCAATATGCTACAAAGTTTGGGAACCACTGGACCAGGCTTTACAAACCTCAAGAGGCTCATGAATATATTTAAAGCATTTGCCATGGTATTGGTGTTTAATGAGTGATAGCTACCTATTCCATTACTAAGAAAGTTTTCTGATAATAATAATAAGGAAAATGATCATTGTCAATAGTAAGCCCTCACACGTTTAAAGCCCTTCGAAGCTTACGCTTACATTTAGTTGGTTCTGACCCTCACCATTCTTCCACAAGATGAGCATCAGTAGGTGAGCACTGTGGGAGAAGACTGAGGCTTGGAGAGGCTAAGTGATCTTCTCAGGCAGTCAGGTTGAGACCTGGCTTTCGACTCCAAGCCTAACGCTCTTCCCATGGTTCAACACTGCTTCTGTTCCAGTAGCACCCATCGGGTGGAGAAAGACACAGCTATGCATGTGAACGTATTGAAAGCGTACAGTAGGTCAAACACTCCAAGTCACTAATCAGTGGAAAGTATCTGCGAGCCAATTGGGCATCCACACCCATTGTCATCTTAGTGGTGCTGGATTAGAGAAAGTGGCGGATTCCTCTTCCTCCCTAAAGTCAGCCCCTGTGTTAGACATCCCCGACCTCCCCACGCAGGCACAGCCTGAAGAGCAGTTCGGAGAGCAGAGGTGGCCTGCTGTGACTCTGCTCCCTGTACTTGCTGCCCTTGAGTAGAAGAGCAAGTTGAGTCCCCCAAGCCGGAACACCGGGGAGGCAGATTCTCACAGTGGGATCCTGGCGTCCCTCCCTACATCCTCAGGGGTGGCTGACAGACAAGGTTCCCTCCTTCCCCTGCAGTCAGATAAGCCTGTCTTTATCCTTTGGGGAAGGGAGACTGTGAGGGTCCAGGGAAGAACTGAAAGTGTTTGTTTTCGTGCCATTTGTTTCTGTGCAGGATGAAATGGAAGTGATAATGGGCAGATAGGACTCTCCTTGCAGCTGGCCGAAGCTGACTACACGCCATAGAAATGAGAGCGAAGTAGGAGCTGTTGAGAGCAAGACATAAAGCAGCCGTGGTCATGGGAGGCTTCGCAGAGGGCTAAGAGTAGACTTGGGTATGAACAGAAGCAGGAGCTGGACAAAGGAAGTCGTTCACAGAATCTCCTCTGATTCCCTGATCTAGAGTGTATGTCATAGATTTTAGAATTTGAGAAATTAGAGTAAATAAGTCTGATGTGACTAACAGATTGCTGAATAAGTAGGCCCAGCGGAAACATCTTTTGGTGTAGTGGTGGTAGCCCAGGATCCCATGGATATGCGGCTAAAGAGGCATTTTCTTTTCTTTTTAATTTTATTGAGGAGTTCAATTGTTGTACAATCATAGATGTATCTATAGTAACAGCATGATATGCCCCTGATCCTAACCCAGAATCACCCCATCACTCACACCCCAGTCTCTTGACTCTCCTATATTCCCCTGTAACAGATATAAATGTCTCTTTCTGGAAAAGTGTGCATTTTCCAGAATTAAATGATTGCATGTGTATTATTTGACTTCTCAGTGGAATAAAGAGTAAGTTCCATTATTGATCACCTCTAGATCCCTTCCTCTCTTCCCTCCTAATCATTCCTCCCTCTCTCTTCTCTCCTCTCCCCCACCCTCACCTACATATCTATGGTTCCTCTAGATTATGTGTTGCTTTGACTTTAGTGAGTCTAGTACATGAGCTTGATTTTTAAGAGGTTCTACTTTATATTCTCCATTGAAATAATGGTAGCTAGAATGAATGCTGTGATTCTGAGGAAAAGAATTCAACACATCAATGTTAGATTTGATCTTGTCTGTTCTAAGCTTTAAAAAAAAGCCCCTTACCCAAATGTTTATGATTATTGCTGGCTTATAGAATCCTAAAATCATTCTTCATACCCTCTCCCACAATGAACAGTCAGTGCGTTCACCTTCCTCCCACCAACACTCATGCACTCTCAGGTCATCTTTGGTTCTTCCTGCTCCTCTTCTCCTAGATGACTCTCCTCTTTATCTAGACAACTCTTTTACTTCCTTTGAGGACTCTTAACATGTCACTTCCCTTGTGAAGCCTTCCCTGTTTTTTCCAGGCAAAATTAATGCTTACTTAGACCTTTGCACATATCCATATTGTATCCTACAACATTGAATTCTACTTGTTTGTTTACATATGTTTCCTCCAAGAAAGAACTTTGAACTCCTAGATAAAAGAGAAAACATCTTATTCAACTTTGTGCCTCCTCTTCCTAGCACAGTATGACGTATAAATGATCAATAAGTGTTTGCTGATTGAATGAACCAATAACAACTAATTTCTGCTTAAGAAACCATGACTTCAAGTGTAAGAGAACTGGATGGGTGGGTTTTTGTGTCTAAAAGTTCACTTGTGCCTACACTGCTGCTGTCCTAAGATAGATGTAATCCAGTAAGCTTGGTTAGTAGAGAACCTGGATTTGAATTTGGATCCAAAGTCTTCCTCTGCTCCCTGGCTTCAGTGTCTTGCTTTTGTTTATTTTGGAATGGCTTTGCTAATATTACACAGTAGCTAAATTCCTTCCCCAAATCTCAATGATTCTTACCAAGTCGTATGAACCATTCTACAGGACTCACAATAAAGAAGAAAAACAAAGTCAGTTTTGGCAAAGATTTTAAAACGTGAATTGTTAGCCAGCCTGATCTGCATGAGGAACTTGATATTTGTGGGCAATTGAAGAGATGATTCATGGAGTGACTTCGGCGAGAACAGGCTGCCTAGAACTTCCACTTGACCACAGCACGTGCGGGAAGACACAGGAACCATCAATCTGTCTTCACACCTCTTTCTCACCCAGAATGAAAATTGCATTGCCTAGCAAAAGAGGTGGACTCAGCCAAGAGGAAACACAGTGGATTATGTCTCCTGAAAAAGCCATACTGTTACAGTGAAGAGAGACACCAATAACTTGTGGAGGATTCCAAGGAAGATCAGAAGAACCCTCCATCCCCACCACTCTGAGACCCTTAGTCATGGATGCAGTGTGACAAAATGGAACGTATGATGGAGAAGCTCTAGTTACTTGAATATGGTAGTAGTGGGTTTCTTCTTCTAACTTGGGAAATTGGCAATTTTTACACTACTGCAGAACAAATGGAACTGTGACTAACATTATGCAATTTATGTAGCTGGTTTCACGTGACTGCCACAGTTGGTTCACATTTGTAACAGAAGTTTTACCCTCTGCTCTGAGATTAATGAGGTGGGATGGGATTTGCCAACCCATAGACCCAAGTACTATGTTTACGTTCCCAAAGACCAATCTCCTCCACTCACCCATTTTCCAGAGTAGGAAACTGCAACTTGGATGGTTCAAAGATCATGGTCACACAGCTGGAATATAAAAGAGCAAAAACCAAAGCCAGGTCCCACTGGCCCTGGCCCCAAGGACTGACTTTCATTTGGATGGTTAAGATTCTGATAAAAAGTGATACAATGCCTGATTTTCCTTTCCCACCTCCCAAAAGAGAAATAGAAACATCTCCCTGACTTCCATGTCAACGTTGCATACTCCCCGTTTTCAATTGTGGTCACTCACACAGTAGGAGGGGGAATTGAGGGACCATTTGTACCTAGTCTGACGGTAGCACTTTGTGTCTAGTTCTCCAACGTTTAGCTCGTTGTATTTTATTTTGAGGGCTGGATCCCATTCTAGGAAGTGGTAGGAAGCTTTCAATTAATCATCTGAAAAATAAAAGTTTTAAAAGCCTGCAACTTTTCTTGAATTCTCACCAGTAATAACAGAAGTGTCCCCCTAACCCCACCTCTTACTGTCACAACGAGCTCCTTCCTCTCATTTTGCTACATAGATCCCTCAAAATGTGAAGTCCAATGTGTCTGCTTTATTTGATTGTGTCCCTTGGAATTCATATGTTGGATTTTTTTAAAGAGAGAGGGACAGTGAGAGAGAGAGAGAGAATCTTTACTTAGTTTCTCATGCAGCTTTTGTTGCTCCGAGACTTCATTGTGTATATGGTGCTGGGGTTTGAACTCATGTCCTCATGCATGTGATGCAAGCGCCTTAACCGCTGAGCCACCGCTCCAGCCCCAAATGTTGGATATTTAATCTCCAAAGTCATATGTTGATGGCCTTTGCAATTAGGGCCTTTGAGACATGATTGGATCATTATGGCTCTGCTCTTGTGAATGGACTAACCCATTTGTGATTAATGAATCAATGGATTATCAAGGATGTGGATTTTTTAAAAAATATACAAGTGAGCATTCTCTGGCAAATTTCTGTCTTGCATGTGATGCTGTGTGCCACTTTGGGATTCTGTGGAGACTCCCCACCCATAGGAAGGCCCTCACTGTATGCAACCCCTCAACCTCTAACTTTCCAGCTTTCAAAGCAATGAGAAATAAAATTATTTTCCTTATAAACCATGCTGCCTCAGGTATTTTGTTATAGTAATAGCAAATGGACTTAGAGAATATCTTTAGTGGCTTTAGCCACCACTCCAGCCCCCCAGCTGATTTCTTAAGCAACAGATTTACTGAGACTTGCTCTCAGATGAACTCATAAAACAGCAAGGTAGCAGCATAGGGCAGGACAGAAACTAGGCAGAATTCTTTCCTGAGTTTGATCTCTTGAGATCCCTAGTGTGTGAATGGTTGCTCTAGTTTGGGGAAAAATTGCTGAATTTTACATTCAAGGGACAATCGGGCGTTGTCTGGAGACCGTCCCAGAGGGCATGGAGCAGAACCTTGCATCATCTCTGAGTGAGGCCACACAGATGGTCCTGGGCAATCTTCTGGAGCAGAGAAGGGTGCAGCTGTCAGCGTTTAGCTATCAAATTTGTTCAGCAGCTGGAGATGGGGGTTCCAGGAAAGGGATCTGAGAAGGCCACCAGGAGCATTTACTAAACAATGTCATAATTCAATGTCCCAGAAAGGGGAAATTTTAAAGAAAGCTATAAATAACACAAAACAAGAAATCATTTTTGTTTCCAATAAAGCATAATTCATGGTTCTGCTTATCCTGTGATGGCATAAAAGACATAAACAAGATATTAAAAACAAAGAAAAGCCATAAACACTTCTGATGGAGGGATCTGTTAAAACCATGTCTGATTGGGATAATACTTAAGTGTCTCATAGAGCAGAACATATGGATAAAAACTGAAGGGTTACTATGCAGTACCCTCCATTCTAAGAACCCTCTGGCTGCTTGCTCTGAAGATTCCTTTCTGCAATGATCCCAAGGCTCCTGCCCAAGACTTACAATCTGGGAAAAATCAATGTGGGACTCAGTTCACTCTGAGAAAAGGACTTTATATTGAGCTGCTGACCAATTGGGAGAGCTTGCTCAGTGCCATCTTGTCTCAACAAAATCTTATCCCAAGATAGCATTGGCTATGGTCAAGACAGGAAATAAAGGACAAACTTCTGCCTCCCAAAGATGAAGAGAACCTAAGATTGACCAACCATACGTCAAGAACTGTACTTATCATCATATATATAATTATATATATATACATATTTATGTATATATATATATATGGACTCATTTATTCTTCAAATATCTATTTAAAAGTGAAAATTTAAAGAGAAGCAATATTTATTTAAGGCAATGAGTCCAAATAATGTTGATACATATTAGTTCCCACATTAAACAACAATTTTAGTCCTCCTCCCCCTCTTTTTTTGAATATATAGTAAATTTTTAAAAAATATGTAAAGTAGAAAATTTACTCCACAGGCATGTCATGAGGAATATACTAGGCAATTGTATTATTATGATAAACATTTGGCCCTGCTACATTTATCTAACTTAAAAATGCCTCCCAAAATAGCTTATAATTTTTTTCTCTGTACTAAAGACACTTTCTTGTGAGCCTCCATTGCTGCTGATGATGGGGAAGGAGACAGGATAAAGAAGACAGGGCCATTTCCAGCTCAGTACTCAGCCAAGACGAGTAAAACTGTCCACTGGGGCTGCTTCCCCCTGCAGAGGGCCTCTGTCTCCAGTCTCTCATAGTCTTCATGTGACACAAGGGACACAAGGGCCCAAATATCAATTGTTCTGCTTTAGGAAAAGATGAGGGCTTTTTTTTTTCTTTTAAGTGAGGCATCCTCAGAATCCCAAATAAAATTGAATTACATTTTCTTGTCTATTGGGTTGATTAAAAAAAAAATTCCCTAAGAGAGTGGGAAAGTGAAGAGAAGGGCCTCATGATTTAGTTAGTGTGGCTTTTCTTTGACCCAATTTTCTTACACGTTGGATGAATTTCTTTGGCAAATTGAATAATTTTCACAAGTCAATTATATACATTCCCTCAGCCTGTTTGAGTGTAATGAAATAGCTTAATAAAATAAAACAATAACCCCAAGATGATGATGTTGGCCATTATTAAGTACAACAAAAGGAATTAATTATGACAGCAGAACCAATAATTGATGGCTTGGAAAATGGATTCTCAAATTCTATTGTGACTTTGGAGACACTTAAAGAGTTGTATGGCTTTCTGAATACTTATGAACAAGATTATTAATAACATCTCTTAATTCCTTACATTTGGTTAGCCCTTTATAATACATTGTCGTGTACAAAATCTGATGTTTAATTTAACCGACACTTAGAGCTTGCTAGTTGCCAGATCCCATGCTGAGCACTTCACAAGGTAACTCAACTTCTCTGCACCACTCTCCCCTCTCTGGTTGGAGTTGATCTTTTACAAATGAGGACCCTGAAGCTTAGGGCTCCCCAGCTGGGATGTGGCAAAGTGGAAACTTGGATCCAATGGACTTCTTGAATGGCTGCTTGGAACCCCGGCATTGTTCTACCTTCCCCTCATTTCACTCTTACAAATACCCTGGAAAGTGGGAAAGTTCATTTCCATTTTCCTGAGGGCAAAGCATGCCCTAAAACAGAAATTAAGCATTTGCAAAAATTGTAGAGCTAGTTAGTAAACCACAAACCTGGAATTCAAACTGTCTTCTGCCCTAAAATCAGTACACTTTCTGATATGTCTTTATGAAGAGGTAAATTATTTAGTTCTGAGTGGTACATAATATTTCTAGAGCTTTGAAGCACTGAGGAGATTATATTATATATCCTTCTGGGAAAAAATTCCTGTACAAATGTTGCTGGCTGGTAGAAGCATATGCAATTCTTTTTAACCTGAAACACTATTTTTTTTTTTGAAACACTATTAATTTAGGAGCCTTGACTCATATGCTTAATGACAGGGGACCATATTGTTTCCTACTAAATCTTAAAATTTTCTGTGCTTATAAATTCCCTAGAGAGCTTGTAATTAATGCAGATTCTCAGACTCTAAGGCAGGAATTCTCATTCAGTAGATCTGAGGTCAGGCTCAGGTATCTGAATTTTTCAGACACACCCAGGTGATGAATCCTTTTCTAAATGGGGAGCATAAGCCCAGACGAATGATTTACCCTGCCCAGATTTACTGAGATGCTTGAAAATCAAGACTTCAAGGTCAGCATAGCACTAAAGGTATTTTGGTTTGTTCCTAAGATGACATGTTTTATTTATGAAATTCAGAGATTAATTGGAGATAAATTATTCTCAAATTCACTAATGCAATTTGTTCATAAATGAGTTAAAAACTTTCATATAAATGGTGATTAGAGCTACTGAATTTTAAGGAAGTAAATGTTACTGAGGTTTTGCAGCTTAATGAAAGTAAGCAGTAGCATTTAAGCTCCCCAGAACTTAGTTTGATTAATTATATCAAAACTAATGCATAAAATCAAATATATGCAAAATTACTTTAAAGAGACAGAAAGGCTAGAGACTTAGAGAGATTTGACTAAAGCCAAATCAAGGCTATTAGCCAAGAAAGTATTAACCGAAGTCTGGCTGATATATTAAAAAAATGAAAATTGAAGAGCCAAAAGACTGGGAGTACCCAGAATTGCTGGGGAACAAACAGGAAACACTAACTCTGTCCCACTGAGGATGTGCTGCTGAACCCCATTCTTTGAGCTTTCCCCAGCCCTGCCCAGAGTGAGTGGTCCCTTTATACATATTTCTGTGCACCACCTGGCCTCTCCTGCCCAAGTTGTTTGGAGAGTGTGAGCCCCTGACCCACGAGGCAATCAGATTCCCTATTGAAGAAAATTGTAACTGGATTCAAAGGCTCTCTTTAATCTCTTCCAGTTGCTTCATGTAAAACTCCGGAACTTCTCAAACCCAAGTGGAGAAAAAATCGTCATAGAGAGAGCGCTCAGAGAACGTGAGGTATGTCCCCTGCAATGTGGGTGACAGAGGCAGTGGTTTCTGAATCCTCCCTAAGAGATCCAGAGCTCAGGAGCTTGGCTAAAGTGGTGTGTGGCGAGTCAACTCGAATCCAACCCTATTCTATTTTTTGATTTGTTGTATTTCCAAATTCTTTTAGGGTAAGAAAAGAAGGAAACTAAAATAAATTAGAAAAAAGCATGAGCAGGGGCTGTGGTGATGCAGAATTTTTACTATTATCTGGTATGAAATATGGGTACCAGAGTGTTCTGGATTGAGTTTCTAGACTTTGGAAGTTTTACTTTGTGCTTCGTGTATGCAGTTACCTGATGATGTACAGTGATGGTGCCTCCCTTCTATCTTTTTGTATTTTTAATGATCACGTTCAGAGTGGGAAGAATCATTAAATCCAGTGTTTTCTATACCCAAACAGCAGCACCAGTTGTTAAAGATCTAAATTACCCCTGGGAGACTTCAGGAACAAAGCACAGTGGGGAGAAGGGTATCAACCAAAACTAAAACTACCCAGGACAGAGAGGACCTGACAAAGTTAAAATTCAGATCAGCAGTGTAGAAATAGCAGTTAATAGAGACAAATTGAGAACCAGGGGGGAGGGGGCAGAAGGAAGGGGTAAGGGTGGGAGAATAGGGTGGGCTCTAGGGGATAAATCTAATTTCAAGCATATTGTTTCGTTGTATGCATTTGTGATTGTACAATAACTAAATTTCTTAATTAAAAAAAAGAAAAAAAATAGAGTAAGAAACCAAGGCTGAGGCCCAAAATTCAGTTCAAAGATTTGGGTAAGCCACAATCAGAACATGGAATGACTGGTTACATCGTCTTTAAGTTTCTCATGACTCATGGTGGAACCTCTTGGTTACTAATATCTAACTAAAGCACTTGTTTATTTAAAGAATTTTTTCCTTTCTTAATAAAATAATCGTTTCCAATTTATCATGTAAGACTTTGGATGACCGAAGTGAAGCCTGCCTCAGATGCAATGGCTGGTAGAAAGTTCGTGTAGAGTTTTTCTTTCTTTCCGTTGGTGGTGCTGGGGATTGAATGTAGGCCAGTGTTCCACCACTGAGCCACGTCCACAGCCCCTTTATGTGGACTTTCCATTGCATTGTTTATTAATAGTGTGAGGGTAGTAGATTCAGTTATGGAGAAATAATGAACATTTATCTGGATCTTGAACAAACAACTTCATGTCCACATGTCGTTCTGCTCACACATGTTAACATAAACACAGAATACACACACATATACAAATTCACTTTTCTTTTTCCTAGAAAACGTTTTAAAGAGTGAAAAAGTACCTTGCTGCTTCTGGATCGATTTTCCATTTGAAATAGATCAGCAAACAGCCAAGCACACCTGATGGGCCCTTGGAATGCTCTCTTCTGTGAAATTCCAGATTTTTTTAAAAAGTGGGATGCTTACTACAAAGAAAGTGGCAATGGTCTAAGTGCATTTTAGGAACCTAAAGTCAGAATGAGAAATTGGTGTTAAAATTAAAAAAGCCAAGGAACAAAACAGTCAAAAGATTAATAAGATCAAAGATAACAATGGGACATATAAGAGAGAGACAAAAATGATTTTGAAAGGAAGTGTAGTACTCATTGTGTCAGATCAGCCTTCTATAGCTGCAGCTGCTCCTAATAGGTATGAAGTGTGATATATATTTTTAAAGAGCTCTTGATAGTCCTTATCTTCCTCAACGGTTTAATGAAAATTGAAAGGACTATCCAGACCCACAGTGAGGTCAGATGTGTCTTTCTCCTCGCTCTTTCCCACTCTTCTTGTCCAGTCCAGGACTTTATCAGGGTATTTAACTTGCGTTCCTTTCTTTCCAGGCGATGCACTGCATACCTGACAAATGATGTTCAGAAATCAATTCTGGATCTCTCCTGAAGGTCAGTCAATGACACCATCTACATTGTCATCTCATTTCTTTCTTTAAAGAGAATCCATCTATTTTCTTAGAGCACACAGGGATTTCAGATCCAAGTAAGGTACTAAACCATTCATGAACAAAATGACACTTTTCCTCATCAAAACTGTCAGACTTGACTTCTGTGAGAAGATGGACTAAGTTATTAAAGGGATATCTTTCATTAAAGTTCTAGTTAATATGCTGCTAGCTCAGTTCTTCTCGGGCCCCCTTTATGTGGTCTCTTCATCTCTTAGTTACTTTTATTCAGGGAGTGAAAGGTATAAATGGAGTATAAAAGCATACTGTATGAGACTTAAAGCCAGAATTTTGAGGTTCAGTCAGGGAGCGTTGTAATTGTGTGTGTGTGTGTGCGCGCGCGCATGTGTGAACGTTGCATGTGACATAAATATGTCTAGAGTAACGCCAGGCAGGTTAATAGGATAAACGTAATATGGGGAAGGGGGAAATATAGAAAAACCTTAGATTGAGGCTTCATGGTTGAAGGGATCATTTAAAAGTTAAAGATTTGAATTTTTATTTATTTTTTTTAAGAAAAAAGGACAGCAAGAGAGAGAGAGACAGAGAGACAGAATCAATTTTTATTGAGTTTTTCACATGGCTTTCGTTGCTCTGACACTTAGTTGTGTATATGGGTGCTGGGGTTTGAACCTGTGTACTTGCGCATGCCAGGCAAGCGCTGTAACTGCCGAGCCACTGCTCCAGCCACTTGAACTTTTATTAACAAATATCAAAATATCTATGATTTGTAGTCATGAAGTCTTTTTCTGGTGCATACTCCACAGAGAGAAGTCAGTTATATAAAGTTTCATTTCTCCTGCAGATCCTGAATCTTTCAGAGACAGGCTTAAGTATTATTTTCAGAAGGTTTCAGAAAAATCTCCTAAGGCTGTTGTGTCTTTCTCCATGTTCCTGCCTTGGATTGGCTGGGGGCCGTTTTTAGCTCTTCAGATTAATAATTTGAAAGGGATGCTATGTGTACACATAATGACTTCATCTTGTCTGCAGAAATGATTCAAAACAGCAGTTGCTACACACAAGTAGGTCTCATTAAGCAAGGTTTTAATGCAGGAGCACAGGTACAGCGTCAGCTGCTGCTCTGGGTAACTGCTTAACTGTGGAAATAATGGCAGGGCAGAAGGTGTGAGCGAGCATGAACACGGATCGTTATTCTGCTGGGTGTTTAGCATCTCAACTTGATTTTCTTTTTTGTTTTCCATTTGGAGCAATGTATTGCACTTAAGCTAGATTCCTTAGGGGATACAAGAGACAGATGTAATTGCATTTTACTTTAAAGTAAGGAATTTGTTTTCAGGAACATTCTAAAGTATTTACAAAGATCTTCATAAAGACCTTTAGTTTTCTCTTGTCAGTTCCTTCTCTTTGTTAAAATGTTCTGATGAATGGTTTTGACATGTAGATAAAGGAAGCAAGCCAGTAAAATAGTCAATACTCTTACAAAATAAAAATCTTATAGATTTCTTTGGTGAAGCTTGTTTATTTATTTTTACTTTTATTTGAGTACAGAACAATGTCTACTAACCAAGTCAGTCTATTAAATATTCAACCAATAAATAGATGGTCAGAGAAAATAAAATACACCAGAGGTTATAGGGCAAAGATCTGAAGGTCCAGCTGAGTGTCCCATCAGGCCCTGGAGGACTTCCCGTATTTGAAAACAGCTAGATACCTCAGATCGCCAGTACCTGGAGTCCTGACGAAATTCAGGAGTTTAACTCTCTTCCTGTTTTAGTAGAGGGTCAGTAGTGGGAAACACTCTTGTTTTCCATTTGACTCTACATAGCCCAGATCCCACAGCTCTGTTTTTGGCCTGTCCTTTGCACAGCAAAAACCTAAAGGCAGACACAACAGCTATGAGACAGAAAAGTTAGCACTAAAAAAAAAAATGCTCAAGAAACATTTCCATGACAGTAGAGTGGTTCACAAAGTGCTGAGCAATGCTGGAAGGAGACTTGACTCATTTTTTTCCCTTCTTAATTTTTTTTATTGTGAGAAAATACATATAACAAATTTACCATTTTAGCTATTCTGAAGTGTACATTTCAGGGGCATTCACGACCATGTTCACCACCATCCATTTCCAGGATTTCTTGTGTTCCCAAACTGAAACTCCATACCCAAGAAACAATAATTCCGCTGTCCCCACTTTCCCCAGCCCTTGGCAGCCACCGTTCTGCTTCCAGTGTCTGTGGTACCTGACTCGTCTTAACAAAGCTGCCAACTCCAAATATTCTTCACCTCAGGAACTTTCTGTTGTTTATTTTTTTTTAAACCCATCAGAGAAAATGCACAGCAGCTTGGGAAGGCACAAACCCCCAGGGGCCCACTGGAAAGAATGATTATGCCAATAACAACGCTCGCGGAAGGCGCCTTCAGCCCCAGCAAGGCCCGCTCACCCAGGCTGTGCCAAACCTAAAGCAACGGTTCTGCTTTGAAAAGGCTGGTGATAGACAGCACATTTATGCTGCCAATGGGAGAAGAATTCAATCACCTGGACCAGCAGCACCCAAAAAGAACGAGGCGGTGAATGTCCTGATCTGGCTCTGGGATGTTACAGGGAGAGGAGGCGATTGTTCCAGAGCCACTGGGATGAAAGCACCAGGAGGCCAATTTGTCTCTCTTTATCTAATTACCAGACCAAGATTTGGAATGATTTAACACACAGAAATGAGACCTATGTGGCACTTGAACTGGATGTGGTCCCAGTTCTGTGAACGACATTCAGTTGTTTTCCTCATTCCTCCCCCTTCCCAGGGCTCCCACCTCCCAGAGCAAAATACAATCCAAGTTGAAAAAATAATTTATTCAGACAAAGTAGAGAGTGGGAAAACAGGATTCACAGCCAATATGGAAAATTCCTACCCTAAGAACACTTGAACCTCTTTCACAGCAGGAATAGGGCTATTTTATCTGAGTTGTCTTGATAGTGGCTTCAACTCACCATTTCTCTTTGCCTATCCGGACACACGCACATAGCCTAAAGTTAAATTATGCCTCTGGTCCCAGGCTTGTCTTTCTAGAAAGTTTTGCTTATAATACATTAGAAAATTTTAAAACAAATGTACAGAGTTTACATGTGGAGACAAAATAAACACACAGGGATGTGGATATCCTGCAAAGGAAAAAAATGAAAAAACAGCTAGCTTATTAGCTCCACTTAAGCATGTGACAAACAATTCGTGGACACACTTCAGTGGAAATTCTGGCTGACTCAGTGAGCGTGAGTTCCCAAGGACATTCCGGCAAGAGGCAGAACACAGTTTTTGTTCCCATGAGCAGTACTGGGAATCCTCCATCAGGGTTCTACGGGAACATCCTCTAGGATATGACAACAGCAGAAGACACCACTTTTTTTTTTTTTTAAAGAGCAAAGGACAGTGAGAGAGAGACAGAGAGAATCAACTTTTATTGAGTTTTTCACATGGCTTTTCGTTGCTCTGACACTCAGTTGTGTACGTGGGTGCTGGGGTTTGAACCCATGCACTCGGCCATGCCGGGCAAGTGCCATAATCGCCAAGCCACCACTCCAGCCCGACACCACCCCTTTTCACATGTGGCTATTGCTATGCACTCTGGAGCCACAGAAGGAATAAATTAGCATAAAAATAAAAGACTTCAGTAGGGTATTCAGTCATTGTCACAATAGAATAAAGTTCTTATTCAGAATACCTGGGAATGGGACAATAGACTGGTGTGTTTTGATGGGAGGAAGAATTCACTAAAAAGTGTGCATTCAAGTGCCAAAGAAAGCATATGTGCTTGGTGGTCCATAATTGGAATCAGTGCTAAGTGTGGAGAAGGGAATGATGGGAGGGGGTGATGGCTCAAAGACAGCTTTGCCCCTTCCTCCCAGCACCATGTGGCTCTTGGCAATTCTCCCAACATGACGATAATTAGACTGGTCCATAAGACCACATGAAAGGGATATGCCCAGAGAATTTCCCATGGAGGAAGGGGATTAACAGTAAGCCAATCTAAGAACCTGGTCAGGGGGCTGTGCCTCAGCAGTCTGGTTGCATGGGCCCCAGTTTATCCAACTCAGGTTTCCATACAGCAAGAGAGGGAAAGCATCTTTAGGAGAGATATGAGAGAGAAGGACCTGTCTTTGCTCTGCACTGATGTTCCCCCAAGAGAGGGATCAGGCATACAAGCTGTGGTTCATTAAGCTGGTCTGGTGCCAGCCAACTGGAATAACAGCTTCTTTAAGCAAGAACATTTCCAGGCCATGTATGGCTGGCTCCATCCAGTGTGACAGGCCAGGGCTACGGTGCCTGAAGTTCTGCACTTCTAACAACTTGTGCTACAGCAGTGAAAGCAACTGAACAAGGAAAAGGCTTGTTGGGGCCATTGTCCTCTAAAAGCATGTGCATTGTGGGGTTCGTCCCTTCAGGAAGCTACATACGATGTAAAAACTAGAATGTTCAAGATCATTACCTTTGGCCTTTAAAGCGGGATGGAACCCATGAGAGTGACCACCTTGAAATCTCTCCCATCTTCACATTCATTCACAGGCAGATCTTCACATTCATTCACAGGCCCATAGAGTGGTTGGTTGAGGCACACAGCGTCTCCGCCTCTACTCTTCCACAGGAGCTATTGTGGGAAATGGGCCCAGGCTTGTTGCTCAGAGCAGAACATGGGAGAGAGAAGAGCATGGATAACTCTCAGAAATTGGCCAGATACTCAAGATCAACAGAGTCCACAAGAGTCTGTGTTTTATTTTGGAGCTTATTTATATAACAAGAAATGTTCATTTTGGTGAATAAATGTTAGACAGGCATTGAATGCATTCAATAAAAGATCATTTTTCATCCTGGTTTGAAACTTCAAATGATTAACTGTTGTTGGTTTTTTCTATTTAAATAAGATGAGTGATTTTGTAATCTTTCTTTTAATGAATTGATCTTTTTCTTCTTGTTTGTTTAGCTGAATCAACCCATTATTTCAACATCCTGAATAAAGAGCCCAGTTGCTGTTTGCACAAGGCGTCAGTATCGACTGTCATGACATGAGTCAAATCAGGGAAGCAGCTGCAAAGGTTCAGCTTCTCCACTGAATTAGCAACTTTCCCCCAATTGATTGACCTCTCCTTTCAGTAGACCAACTAAATCAGCCAGTGGCATTAAATGTGATCGTACTTATTTTCCACACCCCCTTAGCCACTGACAATCAGCATCTTAACCTCACATGTGTTCTATCAGCAAAATAGGAAAATGAATTCCTTCCTCAGTATTTCAAGATAATATTAGGAAAATTAATAGGATATGCAATGCAATTTAAAAATAATAACTCCACTTCCCTAATTATTTTACCAATATTACTTTATAAGAGACAGTGGCTTGTGAATGGTTTAATAGTGGTAGCCGCTGCTTATTCATTCCATTGATTTTTCCCTGCGCCACAGATGCACTGAAGTGGAGAGTGCTACCTACACTGGCAGCTCGTTTTGTATTCCGTTGGGGAGAAAATCATAGAGAGAGCTGTTTAATTTTGAACCTTGAAAAGATCTGAAAGGTGATATTGATGGAGTATGACTGTTTAAGTTTTTTCAGTTTTCTGAATAGGAGACCAAATAAATGCAATTCATTTGATTTTTAAATAAACTCTGATATGACAGACATTTCCCAATGCTTAGCACAGTGCCTAGCAAGTACATATTTATGGACTATAAATGCCACACAAAGGGTCTGTGTTAACCAGCTATAAAACATCAAAATAAAACAAGATTTTCAAAGAGGTTTGGTGCACTGAACACTGCCATTTATTTCATTGTGTAATATGTGTGTACGTTTTGTATTTAAGAAACAAGATTCAAAGAAATGATTCTTCCTCTGAGCTGTCTCTACTGGTGTCGTGGCTTTGATATGAGGTATCTCCCCAAAGCTCCTGTTTCTGCAGGAATATTCAGGAGTAAAATGATTAAATTATGAAAGCTATAATGTGATCAGTCCGTCCTGATTTGAATGGACTGACTCACTGATAACTATAGGCAGTTGGGCTCTGCTTGAGGAGGTGCGTCACAGGGGAGTGGGGAGGTGGATTCCCTGCAAGGTGAGTCTTCCCTGACACTCCTCCTCCCATATCCTTTCTGACCCTGCCAGTTGCTGAGCTGCTTTCCTTCCCTGGGCCCTTCTCCCATGATAAACACCTCTCTTTAGGCCCAGAGCAATGCAGTTGGCCATCTATAGACTGAGATCTCTGAAACCATGCACCCCAAAGACACTTTTCCTCCTCTGAGGTGTTCTTGTCTGGTAATTTGGTCACGGTGATACAAAAGCTGACTAAAACAACTGATAATGATCTCCTCATCTGAGCCACAAGTAAATAAGAAGTTGTCAGGAAACACTGCTTCACCCTCCATCTTGAGCCTTCTTTCAGGTCACACATGAGCTGGCTCCTCAGAGAGCTCTCCCATGCCCAAAGTACCCTCCTGTCTCCCACAGTTTCCACCCACACATGTCAACACCTCTGCACTCTCTGTGTAAAGCCTGTCAACTCACATTTTTTTCAGCCAGACATAATCCCCTACAAAAGGATCATCTGCCTCACACTTTTCCTTCATCCCTCGCAGCCAATAGCACAGAGCTAGGCACATAGTAGGTAGCCAGTGAGTGTTTATTCACTGATTGCTCTGCAAAAGACAGAATGCACCCTTCTTATGTGAGACATTAAAAATATTTTCTGTACATACATAGTGATAAGGAGTAGCTTTAAGTGGAACTAAGACGACAACAGGGAATAGTCTCCATCGCTTGCGGTTTAACCTTCTTCCTGTGAAATGTTTTTCCCAAACATTAAAGGCATTTGAAAATGCAGTTTCAAATACTTATCTCACAAGTTATTCATGGAGCTAAAGTCTGATTCCCACCTCTCCCTGAGTGCCCTCTCCATCCCAGCCTGGCTCTTGGCTCCAGAGGATCATCTTTCAGATCTCTGATTCACTCTCCCCAGGTTGCTCTCTTCCTGATTCTGTTTATTCTTGTTTTATAACAAGCTGCTGTCAGTAAGACTTTTCTCAGAATTCATACAAATTTTCTAAAGAAAGCTAAGACTTCTCCAAATATAATGTTGATATATTCCCATTGCAGAAAAACCTGAGAGTCAAAAACAAATGCAAATCATTTATTATCTTATACTCAAGAGACAACTAACTGCTGCTAAAGCTTGGTGTAGATCCCTCTACTTTCCAGTCTAAGCATCTGTATGCATTTCTCT
Source organism: Aplodontia rufa (assembly GCA_004027875.1). Taxonomy (NCBI): domain Eukaryota; kingdom Metazoa; phylum Chordata; class Mammalia; order Rodentia; family Aplodontiidae; genus Aplodontia; species Aplodontia rufa. The sequence continues at coordinate 7,636 of PVKS010019955.1, read as the reverse complement.
GTTTTCTAAAATTGGAATTATATGACACATGTTATGGAAAAAAACATTTTCTCATAATATTAAATACTTTTTTACTACAGGGAGGTTAAAACTTTACTATGCCTAAGAATCATTTGGGAAAGGTGTTCAATTGCCTATTATTAAACCTTCTGCCCAGAGACCTTATACTCATATATCTGGGGTGACATGCAGAGGTCTGGATTTCTGTAGCTGAGTCTGATACTGCTCTTTCTCAAGCTGTATTTTAGGAAACAGGATTCCGCAGCTTCGTTTTTCATGCCGTGTAGACATTCTATGGTACAAATGAATACATATTACAAAATTTATATTAATTTTTAAAATTCCCCTTTTAGGAGTTACATGGACAAATAGAATGATATGAAGAAAAAAGGGAGTTCACAAACTATTGAAATAAATTTTATATATTGCTTTTAATCTACTCGTAGTATCATTTCATTCAAAATATCTGCTGGACAGCTCCCAGAAGTAAGGAGTATTTCACCAAGTATACAGTGTGGTAATTTCTTGATGAACTGAGTCAGAAAGAATTATCTTGGCAAGGTTTTATAGAAATTAAAACTACTATGAAAAAATTCAAGTGCAGTCCAAATATATTTACATCAACAACCTCAAGAAAATTCCTTGTCCTAAACCTTCTTCTCCTTAGCCTCCCATTGGTGACTTTTTTTTCTTTATCTACATGCCTCTCTGTATTTCTCCTTAGATACGCCATACCAAGTATCTTTCCAGAACATTCTCACGGTTGATGGCTTACCATCGTATAAATTCTCCCCATCATTCTTCTTGCCACCATGAGTGCACCTCCCTGGGTGGAAGTCATCTGTAAAACCTGGTATAATGAATAAGTGAGTGCTTTAGCTAATGCTTGGCTGTAATAAGGGAAGAGGAAGCAACAAGGGCATCAGGAATCTGGTTGTGATGGTGGATTAACCAGCTGAGCTGTTGTTAATGTTAGAGGCCACCCAAATTTAAAGTCAGCAGCTGCAGAACTCCAGAGAATATTGTCTACCAGGGGGACCTGGCTGACTGACCTACTTCCTGCTGTAAGTCTCAGGCAGAAAGACACCTTAGGATAGAGTAGGAAAGATAGAAGGTGTACTAGCAAATGGGGCAACAGGTATCTGAGAGCTCTGCTAACAAAGGATCACATTACTAGGTTTATTTTTTTTTTAAAGAGAGAAGAAGAGAGAGAGAGAGAGAGAGAGAGAGACAGAGAGAATCAATTTTTATTGAGTTTTTCACATGGCTTTCATTGCTCCGACCCTTAGTTGCATACATGGGTGCTGGGGTTTGAACCTGTGTACTTGCACATGCTGGGCAAGCACCGTAAATGCCAAGCCACCGCTCCAGCCCCTACTAGGTTTAATTTTAAACCTTAAAATTTATCTGTTTTTTATGTGTGAAAAGTTATCAAGTATAAATATGCTGGCCAAAGAGAAGACTGGAGATCACAGATGAGTGGAGATGGTGATGATTATAGGAACTTCCAAAGCTTGAGATGGAGAGAAAGTTCGAAAGGCAGTTCATCGGAGAGGCTCCAGCTGCCTCAACAGAGTCTTAGATAATCTTCTCAGAACATTAGCCCTGTAAGTGGCCCACAAAGACATACTCGATTTCAAACATCTTTACAATTCCCAGTGCTGAACTCCCGTGCACATGAGCCTTCCCTGCACAGCTCCACGGTCTCCAGCCATTTGTGTGAGCACATTGGAACATCTGCTGTGATGCTGGGTGGCAAGAGAGAGCCAGCTAAGTAGGGCACTTTGCAGAAGGCAGCAAAATTCTGAAAGGGGTTACGGAACCTGTCCAAGGTAATACAGTAGGCATGAGGCATAACCAGAAATTTGAACCCAGATCTTGTTTTATTCCAAAATCTCTCTCATCTTTGCCTTGTCTCTTTCTGATTCTTTCCACTATGCCTAGACATAGTGGAAAATCAATGCCTTGCCAGTCACATTCCATCTTCTTTGTGTAACAATTCCCTGGGTTATTTTTAGGGAACCACCTCTCCCCACAAAATATAAGATGAAAGGTCTATTGATTAAGATGATGATCTGCCTCCTTGTAGACCAAATGGATGCTTACTACCTAAATTCAGAAGGCTTTGTGAGCAAAGCAATAAAACAAATGAGAAATAACTGGCATGCTTGAGTACATGAATTCAAACCCCAGCACCATGAACACAGCAAAGTCTCAGAGCAACAAAAGCCACATGAAAAACTAAATAAAAAATTGCTTCCCTTTCTCTCTCTCTCTTAAAAAAAGTTATACAGCAAATATTTAAATCATTCTTAATTTGTGGCCCACATTAATATAGACAGGGGTTGGTCTATAAGGTTGTCATTTGCCTTGATTTAGATGGTTCCTGCCCCCAGCCTTCAAGACACCCCAGATATGTAGGTGGAGCAGAGATGAGTTGTGGACAAACTGTAAATCTGTGAACGAAATTTTGTAGATCATTGTTTGAAGCCACAGAATTTTAGGACAATTTGTTTTCCAGCATTAGTCATTTTTTCTTGTTGATTTTTAGAAATTCTTCATTTGTTCTATATACTAATCAGTAGTGAGTTTTATACATGGTTAATATCCTTAAGCAATCTGTACCTATATGCTTGTCTTCATTTTAGGTGAATAAAATATCTATTTCTAGTATCTTTATCTATTAAATGGGGGTGACACTAGTACCTAGTGTGTAGGTTTGCTATGGCAATTACATGAATTAATGACTGTGAAGTACATAGGACCCTGTTCTACATATACTACCTGCTTAAAAAGGGTTCACTAAATAAAAGCGATTAATTTCTCTTCATATAATGGACTTTTTGAGTTTGATTCCTGAAGCCCTTTTCTATCTCTTCTGGTTCTTTCAATATCTATTTTGATATCAAGATTATATTAACCTCAAAAAGAGGCACTATTTTTGGCTTTTTATTTTCTACAATGTGTATAACACAGTCTTATCTGCTTCCTTGAAATTCTGATAAATCTTACCAATAAAAACGCTTTGAGAGGGTGAGAACTGTAGGGTTGGAGAGAAAATTACTATTTCAGTTTTTCTAATTTCATTTGTTTATTGCTGGTATGTGATTGACTTTTACACATTTTCCCTGTATCCCATAACCTTGCTACAATGACTTACTGATTCCTGGAGTTTCTTTTTTTTATTATTGTTTTTAATTTTTTTTCAGATTTTCTGCATAGCCAATTGTGTCATCTGGAAACAAAGACAGTTTTATTTCTTCCTTTCCATCTATATATCATTTATTTCCTTCTCTCGTCTTGTTGCATTTGCTAGAACTGCCTAATTTTCAGTCTTAGTGGGACAGCTTCTAGTTTTTCACAGTTAAGTATGATGTTAGATGAAGTTTTTTGGTAGATATTCTTCATCAAGTTGAGGAAGTTCAGCTCTATCCCAAGTTTGCTGAGAGTTTTATTATCATGATTAGATATTAGATTTTGTAAAATGCTTTTTCTGCATCTATTGGTCCAATTGTAGGGTTTTTTCTAATTAGCCTCTTCATAGGATGGATTTCATTAATTGACTTTCAAATGCTGAATCAGCCTTATATAACTGGAATGAATCCTACTTAGTGGTGATGTTTAATTCTTTTTAAATGTTGGATTCAAATTACTAATATTTTATTGAAATGTTTTACATCTAGTTCATGAGAGATACTGGTCTGTAATTTTCTTTCTTGTAATGCTTGGGTTTAGTATTAAGGTAATGCTGGTCTTATAAAATTAGTTACTTCTCCCTCTGTGGCTATCTTCTAGAAGAAATTGTAAAGAATTTGTGTAATGTCTTCCTTAAATGGTAGAATTCACCAGTGAATCCACATGGGTCCAGTGCTTTCTGTCTTGGAAGGTTATTAATTATTAATTCAGTTACTCTAATAGATCTGTTCAAATAGTCTTATCTCTTGTGGAGGTTTTAGCAGATTGTGTTTTTAAGGAATTGGTTTATTTCATCTAGGTTGTCAAATGTATGGGCATAGAGTTGTTGATAATATTCCTTTATTATTCTTTTATTATCTGTGTGATCTGTAGTGATGTACCTTCTTTAATTTCTGATATTAGTAATTCATATCCTCTTTCTTTTTTCTTGGTTGTCTGGTTATGGGCTTATCAATTTTATTGAACTTTTCCGAGAAACAGCTTTTGATCTCATTGATTTTTCTCTATTGGTTTTCAATATCATTGGCTTCTATTCTAATTATTTTTTCTTCTTCTTACTTTACATTTTATTCTTTTTCTAGTTTCCTAAGGTAGATGTTTCAATGATTGACTTTAATCTTTCATCTTTTCTAATATATCCACTTAGTGCTATAGATTTCCCTCTTAGTACTGCTTTTGCTGTATCCCCCAAATATTGATAAAGTTGTATTTACATTCTCATTTAAGCAAAGCAGTTTTTAAAATTTCTTGATACTTCTATAACCATTGTGTTATTTATTTATTCATTTATTTAGGTACTGGGGATTGCACCCAGGGGCACTTTAGCCCTGAGCTACATCCTCAGTCCATTTTATTTTTTATTGAGACAAGTTCTCACTAAGTTGCTTACGGTCTCACTAAGTTGTTGAAGCTGGTCTTGAACTCTAGATCCTCCATCCTCGGCCTCCGGAGTCACTGGGATTACAGGCATGCACCACCTCACCCAGCTCACCATTGTGCTATTTGGAAGTAGTCTGTTATTTAATCTCCAAATAGTTTAGGATTTTCCAGCTTTCTGTTTCTGATTTCTAGTTTAATTCCACTGCAGTTAAACAACAGACATATTATTTCTATTCTTTTAAATTAGGTAAGATGTGTTTTAAGTCCAGAATGTGAGTATATCTTGGTGAATATTCCATGTGAGCTTTAGAAAATTTGTATTACACTGTTGTTTGATGAAGTAGTCTACAGATGTCAATTATATCCAGTTGACTGATGGTGTTGTTGAGTTCAGCTAAGTCCTTACTTAGGTTCATCCTGCTGGATCTGTGCATTTTTTATAGGAAGACATTTAGATATTCAACTACAATAGGAGATTAATCAGTTCTGTCAATTATTATTTTCAATATTTGTTCTTGACCATTTAGAAATAGTGAACTCACACAAGGTAATCCTAATGTCTGTGTGCCAGGTTTCAGCCTAGGGTGCCAAAGTTAAGGTCTGATGCCAAGTATCTGATCCCCCCAAATCCCTGTCCCACCCTTGACCCTTTGTCTGGAAGACCCAGGGGAAGACCACAGACGGCCATTGAGTCACATCCCCAGCAGTGTCTTTAATCATGAGCATTTTTAAAAAATTCTTTATGAGGAAGTTTACCTATGGATATTCTAGGAACCTTTCTTTTCTGGTGCAGCCTGTACAGCCTTGCTGCCTCCACAGGCAGCGCTTTTCTCTAATCATCCAGAGAGACTCACTGTCATGGCAATTGAGGTTATCTTTCTTCAACTAAGTCTAAAGGAGTCTCATCCTTTCTCCCTAGACCCCAGGGAATTTCAGGAGTCTCCCGGTGTCACTGAAACTGCTTTTCTCTTCCTGAGACAGGGTGGGAACTGCTCCCAAGACAACCTTGCATACACTGAGGCTTTGTGCCCAGTCTTGCCTGTCTGAGGTCTTCTGACTCTTACGTGAGTTTTCTAAATGGTAGAGAACAAATAATACCAGTAATTCAACCTGGACTCTCATCTTAGTATTCATAGCTTTCTTGTTTACTTAAAGTAGCACAGAGCTAAAGCACAGAAAATGAAGATAGAGTAGCTTTGATCTTCTTAGGTGTGCCTAGATGGCATTTGCTAGAAAACAATCATAAGCCTTCATATTAGTTAATCCAGGCATGCTAATGAACATTAGACAATGTACAGGTCATTGTACATTGACCTGTACCTGGCCCCATCCCACTGAAAAATTAAAAATAATTACCCTATTTAAAATGCCAGTAGTACTAAGCTTGAGAAACTCTAATATCTTGGTATTCTTAATGCTTTGTTAGTCTTCATTAGCTTCGTGGAGACAGAACTCTGAAAAAGGAAGAAATGGGAGTAAAGAATACTTATTTTAACAGGTGAGTTGTTACTAAAACAAATGGGTACTTATCAGTGTAGGATCAACTTGTACATGATCATAATTTTCTTGACATCATATAATATGGCCTCAGCTCTCTCTTCAAGAAAGAAGAGCCTACGATTGATTTGGGGTACACATTAGTCCCTTTATTCCTTTGATTCCTTAGCCCTGAGACTTCACTTAAAAAAAAAAACAAATAGTGTTTGTAATTTTTCCAAATAAAAGGAATACTACACAAACTTCTTATCAAAAGCATTGCCATTCTTGATTCTGCTATGGGTCTGATTTCATTCTGTTTTAACAGACTGCTTAATTGGTTCATCATGGGGAGGTTTTCAAGCCCTCCAAGGCTTGGTAATCAATTCAATTCATGTTAACTGCCCAAATCACGTTAGATGCTGGAGAGACAGCAGTGGATAAAATGAACATATCCCCTTTCTAAAGGGGAAGGCGTTGATCATACAACTAATTATGTGTTATAAAAGGGAACAGCAGGGGCTGGAGCGGTGGCTCAGCGGTTGTGGTGCTTGCCTGGCGTGCGCAAGAACGCGGGTTCAAAGCCCAGCACCACGTACACAATGAAGTGTTGGAGCACTGAGGGCCATGTGAAAAAACTAAATGAAATTGATTCTCTCTTTCTCTCTGTCTTTAAAAAAGGGAACAGCCAAAAAGGAGATTTCGTGGAACCCTGGAGGTGGTGGACTACTCACCAAGGAAGGAACTTTCTGGTTCATTATATGAAGGGTGTTCAGGTAAGAGCCTGTGGAGTCTCAAGCTGCTCTCAATTTTGAGTTTTCCTGTGGTTGTGTGGTTAGAGTCTAAAGGAGGAAGCCCACTCACTGGTATCAATGGTCAGCAAAGCCCAGGTTTAGGTAGCATTTTATGCTCAATAGAAAATCATTGTCCTGTAAGTTCTTCCTTAAAAAGCGAAATTCTACAACTGGCAAAAGAGCTAATTATGTGCTCCTTTCAAAGTCTTCAAATGTTAATTATCTTATATCTTCCTTCTAATAGGTTTCTTGTTTGGCTTATTTTATTTAGCATAAATTAGAGCTAACACAATCCCATTTTTAATAGCTCTCTTCAAAGTCTGTTGATGTGCCAGTTGGTATGAATCATCCTAAATGTCCTCCCTCATGGATGAGACCCATCTGTCAAGATATACAAAATGATTTTTCCTGCTTATGGGAGACATCTACATGGAGATGAGTGCCCTGCAAGGAGAACGCCGCTGAAGCTGCATGCTGATATTCCAATGTCCCGCAATCTCACCCGTCTTTCAGAATTTTCAGGAAAAAAAAAAACACAGATCTTACAGACCCAAAATTAGTAAGGAAAAGCAGTTTTCCTAGTATGATCCAGAAGTAAGCTTTGCCATGAGAATAGAGATGATAGATTTATCAAATAAAAACACAAGATGAATTATTTTTAGTATGTTCCATACATGGTATATACTTACACTAATAGATGGTTTATTATTTATGTGAAACCTTTTGCTTGCAAAGCATTGTTCAGTGTTAGAAAAGCTTTACTTCAGGTGCTTTCTCAAGAAATAGAATAA
>PVKS010019954.1:0-37613 GCA_004027875.1 Aplodontia rufa | reverse complement strand
CAATTTCTTTCTTGATCTTTTTTTCTTATCTAATTCTCTTCAATCACATCACTTATTTTACATGCAAAACATTTTGAATCTGATGATCTAACCTATTTCTCTGTCTATGCACATTAGATTGGAAAAGATGCTCTTAAACTATAACACACATGAATATAATTCACAGCACATGGATTATCCACTAAAGATGAGTGTTCACACAAATTTTTCTCTTTCACACAAATTTTTCTCTTTCCGTATGTTAAAAAATCTGATTGCCCCTTTGCTCCCAGTTTAAAATAGTTCTCCTCTAATAGTCTTTTGTTCCCATTTTAGCTTATTATAATGACCTTTCCCTCATTCATGAGTCTTAAAATGTTCCATTTGTAATTTGGCTTAACATAATTTAGATTACCATAGTAGAAAATCACTTGACTCATTCCAAATTAAAATGCTGGAAAAAATGGAAACTGTAGCTATTTCAGTCTCTCTACCCTGAACCTAGCAATTAAAAATAATTGCCACATTTTCCATTTTTTAAAGTCACTCAGTCTTGCTGTGACTGTGTTTCTGGTCTGTTAAAATAAATAAGCGAGAAATATATTACTTCTAATTATTACAGTAGTTTAAAGTAACAAAAATGGCCTGATTTGGGTAAAACTCAGGTTTTTAGGTTTTGTCTTTTAGTTAAACAAACTTTTTTAAATGCTCCAAAAGACCTCCATTTTGTTTAATTTAGTTTTGACTAGAAATAAGTGGTGGTTTATCTATCAATAAGAATGTTCAAGGGATCTAAGGAGGGCTGGACCTGGTTGGTCAGGGAATGTGGAATCCTCCAAGATGTCCTTCTCTGCTATATTCACTGTGTAGTAGGAGTCAGTGGTCTAAACTTATGGAAGAGCTGGAGGCTTTAGCTGGGGCTAGGGAGGTGACTGTTCATTGGTAGGCATTCCAAGAGCCTAAGTATTCAACACATAGGGTCCTGTTTGTATCCATAAATTTGCTTCTGAATCCAAATTTCAGAAAAATAACACCTTATTTACCTTCCTGAGTCAATGTCAATAAAAATAGTGCCCATCTGAGGTGACAAATTTCAAATACCATATGACTATTTAAACTCAATCAGAATTTAACCACTACTGAGTATTAATTAGCCAGACTCGGATAATATCAGCATCAAATGTAGATAGAAGATAGAAAACATAAATTCACAAGGAAATATATTTTTTTGAATAGGCCATCTGAAACCTTCAATACACCAATATTTACAAAATGATCTTCACGAAGTCACTAAACTGGGCCCAAAGTGTGCTTATCTAGAAACAGTTGTCCTGTTCCAATAGATCAATCAACCCGTGATCAGCATTTATTTGTTAAGTGTCTGCTTTGTATATAGTATTGCCCAGATAATTTGATGTGGTTCCTCTCTTTTGCTTAATTGGAGAGAGAGAGTTCTCATGAAACAATCAGAGAAAAAAAAAACAAAGGGGTGAATTCTGTAGTACTAAAGAACTGATAATAGAATCCACTTTTTATTTCTGCCAAAGTCCTTTTATCTTCAGGACATAGGCCAAAGCTCTTACCATGTTTTAGATAAACCACTTTATTTGGCTTGTGCTTATTTTTCCAGCTTCATCTTGGGCATGCGCTCAAAGCACCAGCCCTACTAAACCAAATATAATTTTCTGGATTTACCATATTATTTTTTCACCTCTAAGGCCATTCATTTTGCTTGAAATGCACTTTCCTTTTCTTTTGCTTAGTTCTTACTTATTAATTTAAAAATTCCTTCTTTAGGAGATCTCTGACCTCCCTGAGAAGTCCATTTAACACAGGGGTTCTTTTGGGGAAAACATAGAACCATGGGGAACCCAAGGGGGGAAACCATGATATGGCATCAGCATTGGCTAACTATGTAAATATACATTTGTTCTTAATTGTTTGATAATGATTCCCCCTCAATTGTAAGTCCATATTCAACTAATAAAAAAAATTTCCTTCTTTGAAAGAAAATGTTCAAGCAGAGAAAAAAATGGAATTTCTGCATTGAGTTGGAGAGAATGTAGGATCTATCTGAACCTTGAAGAGTCAGGTTTCTAAATAACCATTATCTTCAAAGACAGGTCCATAGCCAACCTATGTCCAACACAAAATAAATAGTAAAATAACAGTTACATTCTTTTAATGCAAAATTTACTGAAGGTCCTAATTTTGAAGTTACCATAAAGCAAGCAAATTATTTCCATATAACTTGTGCCATCTTTTTTCTTCAGTCTTGAGATTTGCTTCAGGCATAAGATTTATTGAAAGCTCATCTTATAAAAACATCTATATTTTTCTCTTAAAAAAAGCAATTTTAGTAGAAAAATGTAATACCAGAGAATCTTACATGTAATCTTCAACATTGATCTATATGTTATGAATTCTTAACTTAGGTAGTGAATGCATATATACATTTTTTTTAAAATGCTCATGTCATAGGCTGTAAATGTTCCCCATATTTTAGTTTCATCTAGAGGTGCTGCATGCGTTCTTATGTTAAATTCTCTTTATATTTGGGTTTCCTTTAAAGAGTTTTGATGGTACCACTCATGAATTACCTAGTACCAATTCCTGCATTTTTAAAAAACTGGGTATGTGTGCAGAGGTTGGAAATAAGTGCCTGTAGGTAAAATGAAAGAACACAAAGTTCTAGAAATAAATGTTTGAAATTCAAAATAGTCTAGTCCTTTAATCAAACATTTATTAAGTTCCTACATGGATATGGTACTCAGTGGGACCCTAGATCATAGTGCTTACAGGAAGTTTCCATGCCAGGAAGTATGTATGACTTAGGACTTGTTGGTCCATTCACCTTGGTTTGCAATATTTTTAAAAAATACTGTGACTTGAAATTTTATTTCAAACTGATGATTATTATTCTAACCATATCTGTTTTTGGAAATGGAAGCAAGAGTTGAAGAGGTATTGTCTGTCTTAACTTTTCACAAAAATAATAGATTATTAAAAAGACAAATAATTAAAATAATATGTATTATTTCCTTTAGTCATCTCCAAAATTTATAAATTTGATACTGTCATTATTCTGGTTTTGTAGATGAGGTAAAAGAGGGCATAGAAAATTTTAAAATGGCAAACATTTTACTCACACCTAAGTGGTAGAAAAGGCTTTGAGACTGACTCAGTAAAGGGTCTGAGCATTTTATCACTATACTAGTCTCACTCCTTTAATAAATAAACTAAAATACTTATTATTATTAATGATAATTACCATGTTTTATTTGCTATATTATGTCTGCATTTATTTGCTAAAATGAAACAGATATTCACATACATGTAAAATGAATGAAATATTTGAGAGCTATGGAAAAATGGCAACAATTTCAAATTCAAACTATACAATTACTAAACGTATATCATTTTCATTAAATTATCTTACGTGTTTAATATGTTTTGAATTATGATTAAGAGGAAGTTTCCCTTTGACAGCTCTTCACTTAGGCCTTTGTTTGACATGTTAAGTAGATCTTCTCATTTTCCAGTTTAACTTCATAATCATCTTTATCTGAAATTCCATTATATTACTTTTTTTAAAAAAATTAACTTAATAATGATTATATGAGAAAAGCCTATAGGTTTTGGAAATAGCATTCAACTTTAAATTTTAGTTTTGGTTTTCACATCTTGAGATAACTTATAAGGTATGAGCATAATAATTTTGCTTAATTTTGTGAAAACAGATTAAATATCAACATTTGCAAAATACCTTTTATATTTTTAATTATTTAAAAAATAAGTTGTTACTCTTCATTGCTTCCAAAGAGATAATCTTATAAATGGATCAAAAACTTAACATACGGGGCTGGGGCAGTGGCTCAGCAGTTATAGCGCTTGCTTAGCATGCATGAAGATGTGTGTTCAAACCCCAGCAACATGTACACAAGAAGTGTTAGAGCAATGAAAGCCACACGAAAAACTAAATAAAATTGATTCTCTCTCTCTCTCTCTTACTGTTCCTCTCTCTTAAAAAAAAAAACAAACACTTAACATACAACTTACCAAATAAGATATGCAGATGGTATGAGTGAGTATATGTAGTGGTAATCCATATTATCTATCTTTAGGGAAATGCAAATTAAAACAAAATGAGATACGACTGTATATCTCTTAGAATAAGCAAAATCCAGGACGCTGACAACACCAAATGCTGTGAGGATGTGGAACAATAGGAACTCTAATTCCATGTGGTGGGAATGGAAATGGTAGAGTCACTTTGGAAGATGTTTGGTGGTTTCTTAAGGATACACTGTTGTGCTCCTTGGTAATTATTCAAAGGAATTAAAGAATTATTTCCATACGAAAACTACATATGGCTATTGATAGCAGCTTTATTTGTAACTGCCAAATCTTGGAAACCACAATGATGTCTTTCTGTATTTCAATGGATAAATAAACTGGGATCCCATCAGACTGTGATATATGGTTCATCACTAAAAAGAAATGAGCTCTCAAGCCAGGAAAACCCACGAAGGAAACTTCAATGCATACTATATGTGAAAGTATCTATAGAGGTTACATATGGTATGCTTCTAATTATGTGATAATCCAGGAAAGGCAAAGCAATGGAAACAATAAATTTAGTAGTGATTGCCTAGGATTAACATGAGGAGGATGGAGGAGGCATAAAGCAGAGGAATTTTAGAGCAGAGGAAATTACGTGATATTATGATGATGCATATATGTTATTGTAAATTAGTCCATTGTCGTAAACTGTACAGTAAGAATGAACCCTAATATAAGCTGAGGACTGTGGGTTGTAATGATGTGTAAGTTCATTGATTGTAATAAATCTACCTCGCTGGTAAAAGATGTTGATAAAGAAGGAGACTATGTATGTGCAGAGGCTGGAGCATATGGAAAACCTCCACATCTTCTGTTCATTCTTCCTGTGAATTTAGACTTCTTTAAAAAACAGTCTATTAAAGTGAAAAGAAAAGACAATTAAAATGACATTTAAAAATACATCCAATCTATCTTATGGATTTAAAAGTCACTGAAAAACATAGTAGGAAATTTTGGGCTTGGAAAATTATTAAATCTTGATAAGAAAGAGGGTGAGTATATCAACTATGAGAAAGTTTACTTGGAAAAGGAATTTGAAGGAATATGCATGCAATGAAAGCCTTTTCCCATCACTGGCTGAGAAGCAAAAAATATAAGATCACACACAGTGTAAAATACTCAATAATTTGTTCTCTAGTTCTTGCTCTTTACTATGTTCAATTGATAATTATTATCTTTTATGCAAAATATGGTAAATGTTACTTATTTTCATTTTAAATATTTCTTAATATTTTGAGTGCACATAAAATTATTTTTGTTATAAATCAATGACTGTAGCAGTTCAAAATCTAGAATATGAGCTATTTTCTAGAGCTCTGTAAATTAGTCACACAAGTGGAATGTGTATGCAGTCAATATAATATCCCAATATAAAGAGAGCTAAACAATCAAAGAAGAGCAAACATTTTATGTCCACTGAGGAATCAAATTTATTGATTTCCTCCTTCTACAAGTTTGGTCAATATAGTAGATAGAAAGGATGACAAAAACATTTAAATTGCTTTGAAAATATAAAGAGTTTGAGGAAAAAGAAAAGTAGGTCAAAACAAAATAATGTCATATTAAATTAGATTTGTATGTATTGTTAAAAATATTAAGTATTAGAAATGAAACTGTAGATACATTGCATCTGTCTATGTTTACTCAAAATAATTTCTTCCATCCATGATTGACAAATGAAGATTATCATACAGGTATTTTGTAAAAATTGTTTTCTGAACAAAATTTTTTAGTTCATTAAGGAGAATATAATCATAAATATCTAATATTTTAAAATTATAATTATGCATTAGAGAAAGAAATTCTGAATTGAAAAAATTGCTAGGGTTGCAAAAGTTTAGAATATAGGGACAATGAAGATAATTTAAATTACACTATATGAATGACTATTTTTTCCAATTGCATTTTGGGTAATAGAGAAAAATGGTGTATTTTTCTATTCTTACCCACCAACCATAAAGATAATGTTTGGAAGAGGAGATAAGTGAACAGAATAATAAAAATTATAGAATTATTTGAAATTCTAGAATGCATAAAATTTTGGAAATACTGATGACAGATAGCTAACTTACTAATTAACTTTGAAATTTCCTAAAAAGTATGTAATTTCCAAGAATTGTTGTGTTTTATGGCAGATGATATCAGCAATGTAAATGCATAATTCTTAAAAGGAAAAACAGAACTGTGAAGAATGCACATAAAATTATTCAAACTTAATAAGAAGTAGAATGACCAATACATGACGGGGGTGTGCCAAAATTGTACAGGACCCAGTTTGACGATGTTCCCAATGACCAAATATTAAAAAACAGCAATGATAATAACAATGAATTATAACTCAAGGATAAATAAATATCTATGAATAAGTGCTGATGAAGACATAATTGAATAAATAAATAAATGAGGGTGAAGGAAAAGTTATTATCAGAATTCTGGTCAATAAGTGGACAAGGACAGATATAAATATAAAATTTACATCGAGTAAACATCATGCTAATGTGTGCTGCAGGCAAAAATTATCATCACCTTGATCCCCAATGGATGGAGCCAGCCTTCTCTGGATATAGACCACTGAAACTGTCAGCCCTGAAATAAACCTTTTCCTCCTAAAATTGTTCTTGTCAGGTCCTTGGGTCACAACAGCAAAAAGGGGACTAAAAGAGACATCTACAAAATAAATGTATAGTGTGATTCAAACTTGTCCAGATCATGAAAGCAAAACCTCTTCCTGATTGGAGGAGTCAGGTACCATGAAACTAAATGCAATGTGGAACTTGGCAGAATGACTGGTAGTCTGCAGATCAATTCTTCCTGGTGCACCAATGCTAATTGCCTGATTTTGATAATTATATTGTGATTTTCCAAGTTATTAGCTTTTGGAGTCAGCTGAACTAATCTATAAAGAAACTATAATGCCCAACTTACTATTTTTCTATATTTCAAAATATAAAACTCAACAAATTTAAAAAGGCAAATGATTTTTTGGGGGTAATTTCACCTTTGAGAAATTAATGTCTTTAATCTTATTTTTTGAAACATTTTCTATAATGGTTGTTTTCCTAAGGTACTCAAATTTTGTTAATTAGCTAATAAGGGAAAATAATCAGATCAATAAAAATACTTTTGAACAGTTATTTCTAAACATTTAAGAAGACACTATAAAAGTAAAGAAAGAGGGGCTGGTTTACTGTCCTAGAAAAGTTTCCATCTTAACTAGAAATACACAGGCTGCATCTTTGGAAACTTAAATTACAATCTGATACTGAAATGTAGTATATCAATAAATGTTGTTGCTCTGCAGAGAAAGGTCCTATTAATTGAAGACAATGTCAAATTCAGTTAGTTTTAGTGAGATGGAGTTGAAATTTATTTAAATGTGAATGCAGGATCTATGGTTTGGAGTATAGAAAGGTACTCAGACTTGTTTAGAAAAACTGAATAGTCCACTGGAGTAGGAATGAATGTTTTTTTCAGGAAAAATAATTGCAATAAACTTGTATAGAATTTATTATGAAATTACTATTCTATTCTTAGAAAAATCATTTACTCATCATAATAGCTGTGTGAGATGTTGTCAATCATTTAATTCACTGTTAGAAATGAGAAAGAGCTCTTTAAATATGGTGTTAATTGTTGGAAATCACACTATTAGATTATGCAATAGAGCAATGGGTCTGACTCTAGAGCCACATTTCTCTAAAGGAAAAGATGCTGTACTGCAGATTCAACTTTTTTTCTTTTTCCGAGGAGATGTGGACCAGAGAGAATGAATTCCCTTAGAGGTGTGGAAGGATTTTACATTGTGAATGATTTATAAGCAATCATTCTCTTTTGTCTGAATTGGATGGTAATCACAGCTATAGTGTTTGTGGGTCATACAGGGAAAACTACCAGACCACTCCATGTTAATAATGGCCTGAACTTACTTGGAAGCAATCAAACTGAACAATAGTCTAAGCAGACAAAGCAATCAGCTCTTCTGTGTTTGAGGACCTAAAATGAGCAGATGCCTAGACCTGGAGAGGGAATGTGAGATTGAAAAGTGGTTGAATCTCAACGTAAAATCAAGGACTATACCTGAGTCTTTTTCTATCCTAATTTCAGGGAACACTCTAGGAACTCAGAGTCATAGACATCTATAATCAAGGGAAAGGTGTTACGAATTCAGGTGTAGACATATTGAATGTGAGACTGATCTGGGACATCTGAGTGCAAATGTTAGGAATGTATGTTACCATAAAAGAGTGACTTGGGCACTAGATAAAGACATGGTAGTCATGGGTGGATTAACAAGCAGCATATTACTAAGCGTAAATAGCTATCAGTAGGCACAATCTAATCCATACCATCTGATCATAAACCCAGTAAAACCTGGGCAAATATAAATTTCTTGAAAGTTCATAAAGCAAAAATGTAAGGTCAGATAATTGAAAGGATTCACCAGACTCCACAAAATTTATAGGACTCTGTAGACAATTCTATCATAAAGTTTTAAGAAAGGTAAAGATACAGAAATATGGTCAGCCACAGGCATGTCTTCAAACTCACAGGTACAGGTCTCAGGGCTCTTTCCTACTCACGTGGATTATTATTTGTTAACAGACATGTGACATGCATTGGTCTCAGGCAACCAAAGCATAAGAGGATTGAGGAACTACCTTTCATGGATAAGCTTTCACTTTGCACATGTACTTCTTTGGCACTTTCTGAGATCTCTGGAACCCTCCCTCTGCACTACCTGATCCTCCTATCATCACTGCATCTCAGCTGTCCTTCACTGAACAGTCAGAAGACACTTACTAGTGATTTCTGAAATTTTTGAGTCAACACAATTTCAGAACTCCTTGGTTTTCCTGAGTTCCTTAGCTACTCCTCAGGCCATAGTGGTGTCCTTGTTGGAAGTCATGCTCAGTTTGGAGGTGTGAAAACATGTCCCCTGCTCTATGACTGAGCTATCCTGCCCTGTGGCAAAGCCATTCACCACTTTTGGGTTAGAGTCCTAATTCTCTTACAAGGATGTGTGCTGTTTCTGAATTCTGTGTTTGTAGGAATTATCATTTTCTTCCATCACTCCTGCTTCACCATCTAACTTGTGCTCCCCTGTCTTGTGGGTAATTTGCAACTCCCAAGACATGTTCCCAGGGAGAATTTCATGCCACACATTTCATTTCAGATGTCAATCAAGTTTGCTTGCTTGTTTGTTTTAATTTTGTCATTCTGTCTGAATTTTTTCTGGGATTTATTGAGAAAAGGGGAAAGACAGGTTGAAAACAGAGATTCCACATTTTCCCTACGGAATTGAACCATTGTTTCAGTCAAATTGGGTACCACATGTTGGGCCAGGAAGTTACACATTCCTCCATGGTTTTCAAGTTTATATGACAGCATTGTTCATCATTAAAAGGAATTGTGCATCATTAAAATAAAATCTATATTTCACTTCAAAGGATTTTATTTTTAATTTTTGGTACCAGGATTGAACCCTGGGCTTAACCACTGAGCTACATCTTCATCCCTTTTATTTTATTTTTTATTTTGAGACAAGGACTTGCTAGGTTGCTTGGGATGAACTTGAACTTCTGATCCTTCTATCTCAGCCTCTCAAGTTGCTAGGATTACTGGTGATCACCACCACACAGAGTAAAAGAACTTTATTTTTATTTTTTTAAGAAGAACTTGACTATATGTGTCACTGTATATACTATATGACTATAGTATATAGTCATATAGTATATACAGTGACACTTATAACTGCTTAGAATGTACCTTGCTTTATCTTAGTTCCAACATTACCCCTTTTCCTCCCTTCCTATCATCTCTTGTTATTCTTCAAAATATTTGACAATAGGATTAAACACTTATGTTTTTGTACAGGTATGCAGCATAGCTTGTTCAAATATCTTATGAAGTATCTTGCAACTGTATCTCCTAAATATTAACATTTGGCAATTTTGTTCTATGGACCTAATTCATGAGTTTGTCTACCTTACTCCCAAGCCTAAGTTTATGTCCAGCCTCCACAAATGACTGAAAACGTTTGGCCCTTGACTCTCTGGGTTTTGTTAACTTTGCTCTGCATGATTTCTTACATTTCCATCCATTGACCTTCAATGGATGCAATATTATTGTTTCTAACAGCTGAGTAGAAAGAACTCCATTATATGTATGTATATGTGATTATATATATATATATATATATACGTATATATATATATATAGATGCGTATATATATATATGTATATATATAAACACACACACATATATATATATACTTTTGGATCCATTCATTCAGTGAGGGGGGTCTGGGTTATTTCCATAATTTAGCTATTGTAAATTGAGCTGCTATGAACATGGATTTTGCTGTGTCACTATAATGTGCTGATTATAACTCCTCTGGAAAAATCCTCAGAAGGATAGCTAGGTTGTATGGTGGATCCAACCCTAATTTCTTGAGGAGACTCCACACTGCTTTCCAGAGCAGTTGGACCAGTCTGCAATTCCAACAACAGTGTGCTAATGTTCCTATTTCCCCACAACCCCTCTAGCATTTGTTATTGTTTGTATTCTTCATCTTTGCCAGTCTGAATGGAGTGAGACGAAATTTTCATGTAGTTTCAATTTGCATTTCTCTGATTGCCAGTGATTTAGAACACTTTCTCATGTATTCATTGGCTTGCTCAATGGGTTGCTGTTGAGAAGTCTGGCTCTCTGACCCATTTATTGATTGGATTCTTTGAGTTTTTTTATTGAGTTTTTGAGTTATTTGTAAATTTTGGATATTAGTCCTCTGTTAAAAGGATAACAGGCCATAATTCTCACCCATTCTGTAAGTTTTCTCTTGACTGTTTTGACTATTTCCTTGGCTATACAGAAACTTTTTACTAATGGCATCCCACTCATTGATGTTTTTTAATTTTTATTGAGAAATTTATTTGTTGAACAATCATACAAATTTTAACAAAATAATATATAATGTATATAGATTCTGAAAATTGGATTTACCCCCAAGAGTGTCCCCCCAATTACCCACCCTTATCCCTCCCTTCCCCTTCCCACAACATCTCTAAAAAAAGTATTAGGTTGTGTAGCATTACATGATATCTGGATTTAACATCTGATAATAGACTATCTTTCTTAATGGCCAGGGTCTAGTTCCAGCCTCCACAGATGAGTGAAGACATTTGACCCTTGGTTTTCTGGGTTATGCTGATTTCACTCAGCATAGTTTCTTCCATAGCCATCCATTTACCTTCAAAGGCTGCAATATCATTGTTTCTAATTGCTGTGTAAAATTCCATGGTGTATATGTACTGTGGTACATATATACCACAGCTTTTGGATCCATTCATCCAGTGAGGGACACCTGAGGCACTCATTGATTTTTTGACTGTAATTTTCTTTCACTTTGGGAGTCTTGAGGAAGTCCTTGCTGACTCCTATATTTTGGAGTGTTGGTCCTAATTTTTCTTTTAGCAGTTTTATGGTAGCTGGATTAATTCCTAATTCCTTGATCATTTAGATTTGATTTTTGTGCAAAGTGAGAGATAAGGATCTAATTTCAATTTTCTGCAAGTGGCTGTCCATTTTGTCCAGTACCATTTATTGAACAGGCTGTCTCTTCTCCAGTTATATTTTGATCACCTTTGTCAAAGATCACCTTTGTTTAAAGATTTGTAGGTTTGACTCAATGTCTTCTGTTCTATTCCATTGGTCTTCATTCCCATTTTGATACCAGTACCATGCTGTTTTTAATACTATAGCTTTAGAGTACAGTTTTAGAACTGGTATTGCAAAACCACCTGTTTCATCTTTCTTACTTGGTAATGTTTGGCTCTTCTGGGTTTCTTGCCGTTCCATATGAATTTTAGAATTGCTTTTACTATATCTGCAATGAATGACATTGTAATCTTGGTGAGGATTGCACTGAACTTGTACATTGCTTTTGGCAGAATGGTGATTTTAACTATTTGTTTTGCCTAACCAAGAGCACAGGACATCTTTCTATCTTCTCAGGTCTTCTGCAAATTCTGTTTTCAATGTTTGATAATTTTCCTTGTTAAAGGTATTTTATTTCTGTTAGATTAATCGCCAAGTATTTTATTCTGTGACAGGATATTGCAAATGGGCCAATTTCCTAATTTCTTCTTCTGCCCTAATAGTTTTGGCATATAGGAAAGCTATTGATTTTATGGGTGTTGATCTTGTTGCCTGCTGCTTTGCCAATCTTTTTATTAGCTCTAGCAATTTTCTGGTGGAGTCTTTTGTATCTTTCAGATATAGGATCATGTCATCAATGAAAAGGGATAGTTTGACTTCATCCCTTCGTATTATGCTTTTGATTCTCCCGTCTTGCCTAATTGCCCCAGCCAGGGTCTCGAAGACTATATTGAATGAAAGTGGCGAGACAGGCAGCCTTGTCTTGTACCTGAGGTAAGATATATTCCTTTGATCCCTATTTTCTCTAGAGTTTTGAGCATAAATGGATGCTGGATTGTATTGAAGGCCTTTTCTGCATCTATTGAAATGATCATATGGTTTTTTTCCTTAATTCTGTTTAAGTGATGAATCACTATTTGCATATGTAGAACCAGTCTTGTATACCTGGAAGAAGGTATACATAATCAAGAAGGTATACATAATCAAGAAGCCTGCTTGATTATGATGAATTATTTTCTTGATGGTTTATGAATGAAGTTTGTAAGAACATTATTAAGGATTTTTGTGTGAATATTTATGAGGAATATTGGTCTGTAGTTTTCTTTTTCAATGTGTCTTTATTGGATTTTGGTATTGGAGTTATGGTTGCTTCATAAAAATTGTTTGAGAGAGTTCTCTCTTTTTCAATTTCTTGGAATAGCTCAATAAGGAGAGTGTTAGCTTTTCTTCAAAGGTGTGGTAAAACTCTGCAGAGAATCCATTAGGTCCTGAGGTTTTCTTTTTTGAAGACTTTTAATTGCTGTATGGATTTTGGTACTTGTTATTGGGCTGTTTAGGATTTCAATTTCAACCTGTGTCAATTTGGGGATGTTGTCAGTGTTTAGAAATTTACCATGTCTTCAGGAGTATCTGATTTAAGGGAGTATAGCTTTTCAAAATATGTTCTGATAGGGGCTAGGGCAGTGGCTCAGCAGTTTCGGTGCTTGCCTGGCAAGCACGAGGACCTGGGTTCAAACCCCAGCACCACGTACACAACTAAGTGTTGCAGCAACCTAGGCCATTTGAAAAACTAAATAAAGTTATTTCCCTCTTTCTTTGTCTCTCTCACTGTCCCTCACTCTTTAAAAAAATACATTCTGATAATCTCCTTGATTTCAAAGGGGTCAGTTGTGATCACACCCTTTTTTTTATTTTTATCAAATATATTTTATTTTTTTTAAATTTTTTATTTTTGAACAACCTTACAAGATTTTAACAAAATAATATAAAATGTGTATAAAATGTGAATATATTCTGGATATTGCAATTATCCCCAGGAGTGCCCCCCCATTACCCTCCCTTATCCCTCCCTTCCCCTTCCCGTTATAACTCTAAAAAAGTATTAGACTGTAAAGCATTACATCTTTTCTGTATTTAACTCATGTTACTAGACCAACTTTCTCATTGTCCAGGGTCTAGACCCCACCTCCACAGATGAGTGGAGACAGTCGACCCTTAGATCTCTGGGTTAAGCTGATTTTACTCAACATGATCTCTTCCATAGCCATCCATTTACCTTCGAAGGCTGCAATGTCATTGTTTCTAATTGCTGTGTAAAATTCCATGGTATAAATGTACCACAGTTTTTGGATCCATTCTTCCAGTGTGGGACATCGGGGTTGTTTCCATAGCCTAGCAATAGTAAATTGTGCTGCTATGAACATCGATATTGCTGTGATCACCCCCTTTTCATTGGTGATTTTGTTCATTTGATTTGATTCTCTCCTTTTAGTTAGATTAGCTAGGGGTTTGTCAATTTTATCGACGAACCACCTCTTTGTTCTGTCGATTCTTTTTATTGTTTTTTTTTCTCAATTTAATCGAGTTCAGCTTTAATCTTAATTATTTCCTGTCTTCTGCTGGCTTTGGGATTAGACTGCTCTTCTTTTGTATAGATTTGATTTGGAGCATAAGCTTATTTGTTAGGAATCGCTCCTGATTCTTAATGTGGATAGTCAGTGCAGTAAATTTTACCCTTAAGAATGCTGTCATGCTGCTCCAGAGGTTTCAATTTGTTGTGTCTTCATTCTCATTCTCTTCCAAGAATTCCTTTATTACTGTTCTCATGTCTTCTTGGATCCATTCTTCATTTAATAGGGTGTTATTCAATCTCCACATATATGTTTGCTTCACGCCATGGTTTTTGCTATTAATTATTAGGGTCATGGCATCATGGTCTGATAGAATGCATTGAATAATATCTACTTTTTTATATTTTCTGAGATTTCCTTTGTGAACTTGAATATGATCTATTTTGGAGAAGGATCCATGTGCTGCTGAGAAGAAGGTATACTCTGCCATTTTGAGGTGGGATATTGTATAGATGTCTGTAAAGTCTGTGATTTATAGCATTGTTTTAATGATCTATCTTTTGGTGAAAAAGGAATGTTGAAGTCTCCCAGTACTATTGTGTTGTGGTCCACAAGTGGTTTTATATCTTGCAGTAATTTTTCCACATAGTTGGGGGCATTGTGTTTGGAGAGTATATATTTACTATGATTATTTCTTCCTATGGTATTGTTCCGTTTACTAGGATGTAGTAGCCTTCTTCATCTCTTTTGATTAATTTATGTTTGAACTCCTCTTTGTTGGATATAAGAATTGCAACTCCAGCTTGCTTTCTTGAGCAATATGACAGGTAGATTTTTTCCCATCCTTTCACCCTCAATCTGTGGCTGTCATTGACTGTAAGGTGGGTTTTCTGTAAGCAGCATATTGTTGAATTTTGTTTTTTGATCCAATCTGCAAGTCTGTATTTTTTGATTGGTGTGTTGAGGCCATTCACATTCAGTGTTAGAAGAGTTATGTGGTTGTCATTCATAGTAAATGTATTTTATTAGTAAGTTCTGTGCTGTCTTATTTGTCTATTGACAGCATGTACCTTTATTGAATTTCCTCTGTTTGTGGGTTTTGAGGAATGTTGGCTTGTTCTTCTACCTGGGGTTTATCTTTGAGGATTCTTTGCAATGCTGGCTTTCTGTTCATGAATGCTGCAAGTTTGTTCTTATCATGAAAAGTTCTTATTTCCCCCTTAAAGTTGAAGCTAAATTTTTCAGGGTATAGTATTGTTGGTAGCATGTTGTGTTCATTCAGGTGTTGAAAAAATCTCTTTCCATGATCTTCTTGCTTCCAGAGTCTGAGCTGAAAATTCAGATGTGATGATTATTGTTTTGCCTTTGAATGTGATTTGGCATTTTTCCTTTGCCGCTTTCAATATTCTTTACTTGATTTCCTTGTTGTATATTTTTAATACAATGTGTCTTGGTGAGCTTCTCATTTGATTAGACCTAATGGATGTCCCATAAGCTTCCTTTATGACCATATCTGACTCTGTTTTTATATGGGCAAAATTTTCTCTAGCTATTTCCTTGAGAATGTTCCTTATGCCATTCTTTTGTGTTTCAATTTCTTCCTGTAACCCAATTACTCTTAGATTGCTTCTTCTCATTTCATTCCAGACATTTTTAAAATTCTGTTCATGTTTTATATTTTTTTTCTTTTTTTGTCATCTGTGCACTCTAGCTTGTTCAGCCTGTTCTCACTGTTGGAAGTTCTTTCTTCAAGAGCTGGGGTTCTGTTTTCTATAGAAGCTAGTCTATTATTAAATTCTTCCATTGTTCCTCTCATATCATTGATTGCAGATTTTAGCTCTGTTACTTCCTTTTTGAGTATGTCTATGTCTTTGACAATTGAGTTTTTCATCTCTTGAATTTTTTCAGTTTGTCCCTTCATTATATCTTCTTTTAGCTCATTGTTCCTTTTAGTAATCAGATCATTGATAATAATTTCAAGGTTTTCATCTCGATCCCTATCTGTGGCATCCGTTTTTGGGAGTTTTGGGTTGGAGGTGAACCTCTCCTTGCTTGATTCTTTATTTTTGAAGAGCTTCTTCTGGATCTCTGAATTGAGATTTCCTGAGGGGAAGGTAAGCAGTTCTCCAGGTAGTTTTTCCTTGCAGGTCAAAGGGTCAGATCAGCCACCAATTCTTTTATGATTACCCTCTTCCAGATGCTATTTCTGCCTGGGTCCTCGTGTTGCTCTATCTTTTGGTTCCAGAATCAAGGTTGCAAATCTTAACCTACTGGAATGCTGGCATCTTATAAGTGGTTCTGCTCCAGGTGGGAACCTCCCCTGGTTGGTCCTGAGCAGGAGCTGCTTTGGACAAGGGTCCTACTGGTCATGTTCTGAGCGCCTTCTAGGATGACTCAGAGGCCCTGACAGACAGCAGAGGGTCAGGTAGGCTGTGTTTTTCCCAGAGGTGAACCTCCCCTGGTTGGTCCTGAGCAGGGGCTTTGCTGAATGCTGGCCCTTCTGATTGTATTCTGAGTGCTGCTGCTGAGACTCAAACAGGCCCTGACAGGCAGGCAGAGCATCAGGTAGGTAGACTGCTCCAGGCAGGGAACTTCTCCTGGCTGGTCCTGAGCAGGGGCTCCTCCAGATAGGGTCCTACTGTTTAGGTCCTGAGCACCTTCCAGTGGGACTCAAACAGGACCCAACCGGAATGCAGGACATCAAGTAGGTGGGGCTGTTCTAGGTGGGGAATCTCTCCTGGTTGGTCCTATCAGGGACAGCTAAAAGAGGGGGGTCCTATCAGTCATGTTCTGAACACCTTCTGGCAGGACTCAAACGGGCCAAAACTGGAATGTGGGATGTCAGGTAGGCAGGGCTGCTCCAGGCAGGAAACCCCCCTGGTAGTTCCTGAGCAGGGGCTGTGCTGAATATCAGCCCTACCAGTTGTATCCTGAGTGCCTGCTGCTGAGATTCAAACAGGCCCTGACAGGCACGCAGTGTCAGGTAGGCAGGGCTGCTCCAGGCAGGGATCCTACTGTTCCTTTTCTGAGCGCCTTACAGCAGACCTCAAATTGTTTTATTTTTAATTATGTAAGTTGGACTTTTAAGAAATATGCTTTTAAAATGAATATACATTTTTCGAAGCAAAGTAAGAGTACTTCTTCATTTGTACATATGTGATGGAGAGAATTTACTTGTGTATGCTATGTACCTTTGTCCAATTATTTATTGGTCCATGCACATATGAATGATAAAGTAAGGATAGGTGTCCTCTATCACATCAGTATTTCCCATATAAAAGTATTTACCACTTTTTGAAATACTCTTTATCAATGAAGTCATAAAATAAACATGCAATATATACTACTACATGGATATGTATCTATACTTGTAAATATATGGTATGTGTATATAGACACGCGCATAATTTTGATTTATAGACTAGTAAAGGACTGACTCTGTTACTGAAAATTTCTTGGCTTCTCCTAAGAGAAGGACACACAAAAATGGATATATTTTTCTTTTCCAATGTCTCAGCCAAATATCATCAAGGCTGAGAACCGACCATACAAGTTTATTCTGTGATGAAAGAATAGAGATACGGGAATCTAGATTACAAATCAATTACCCATTTGGGTGCAGAAGTCACAGGTATAGGAAAAAATAATTGAAGGTCATAGCTAAGTTAATATAAAGTAATAATATTTATGTCTTTTCTTGGATAGATGGAGATTTTTCCAGGAATTGGGGTAACAATTTCGTTTATGGTTCTTTCTGACCACAGTCATGGTATTTTCAACTGTCACTGTACTGGAGGGTAGTGTCATTTAACATGCTGATGGGATGATAATGGGGTTCTGGAACAAATAGAAGTCAGTTAGAAAGCCTTTTTTACTGATATGGTTTTAACTGATTTGGTCACTGAAGACTCTGAGCCCTTAAATATCCTCTTCTTT
The DNA here is from genome assembly GCA_004027875.1 of Aplodontia rufa. Classification (NCBI taxonomy): domain Eukaryota; kingdom Metazoa; phylum Chordata; class Mammalia; order Rodentia; family Aplodontiidae; genus Aplodontia; species Aplodontia rufa. The sequence goes on along the minus strand of PVKS010019954.1, from coordinate 19,568 downwards.
GTTTTGGTACCAGGGATTGAAACCAGGAGCACTTGAACACTGAGCCATAACCACAGCTGGCATTTATTTTTTATTTTGATTTAGGTTCTTACTAAGTTGCTTAGGGTTGCTAAGTTGAAGCTGGTTTTGAACTTGCAATCTTCCTGTATTTGACTCCCTAGGCAATGGGATTACAGGCATGCACCATCATGTCCTGCAAAATGTCCTGTTCTTAAGAGTAAGCAGAGTTAGGAGCTGGACAAGTGTTCAGCTAGGCTACATAATTATGATACTAACTAAGAACACCAATCACTAGCTACAGATACTAAGAGCCCATATGTGCTCGGAAAAATCAGTGAGTTTATACTATTACCTAATCCATTTTAAAAATAACATCATAGTTCAGTTTCATGAGTTCTTTAAAAATAAATGCAATAACAGAAAAGTTGCTGGACAGCATGAATGACACAACAAAGAACAATCTTTTTTATCTCCTGTCAGGAAGCAGTTTTGAAAACAAATCATCCAACCTAGTGCAACTTCAAAGAAGTAATCAGTAGGAAAATCCAAAAGTGTACGGTGTAACTATTTATCATTACAGCAGTGACACCACATTTGAAATAAGCATATCAAACCCAGTAATATTGACAATTTAACTGAGCATTAAACTTAGTCAAAATATTCTTTTGGGGGCTGGAGCGGTGGCTCGGCAGTTACGGCGCTTGCCCAGCAAGCACAAGTACACAGGTTCAAACCCCAGCACCCAAGTACACAACTAAGTGTCAGAGCAATGAAAGCCATGTGAAAATCTCAATAAAAATTGAATCTGTCTCTCTGTCTCACTGTCCTTCATTCTTAAAAAACAAAAAACAAAAAAAAAACCCACATTCTTTTGTATTTGGTATTGAGGAACAGTGACATCTGTTAAGATGCATATTATGAGACCTAAATAGTATTGGAAATAGTTTACCTCTATTCTGAAAATAAATTTACTGTTTTTGTTTGTTTTTAAATATCCCGAGATTTTGTGCATATACACTTCTATAAAGTGAAAATATTGTACTCCTTCATCAGGAGTTATATATACATTACAGAGGTCTGGATTGAACAAATTAGTATGTGATTTTGTTTTTAAATCACTAACAATGTGGTCATGTAATAAGTTGAAAAAAGAAATATATTTGAAATTATAGTAGAATGCATTAGTCATTGAAAACATTTTTCCAGCTTGTTCAATTCAAGGTAGTCTGACAAAGATTGAGGGAATCAGTCAAGAATAGATAGTTGCTGAGTTTCAAAGATCAGGGATGTGCCTTTGTTGGTTCCTTTGGATGGGAAGTTTTAAATAAGAAGCATCACCATGAACTTGCAGAGAAAATGTTCTCTGGCAAACCTTAAAGCTACAGAGAGAACCAGGAGAGAGAAAATGTTGACAGAGTTCAGGTTTCTGTTTTAGGCTCCCAAAACCTATTCTCAAAAAGCAGTAATACCCCGGTTCCAAGAAGAGTATGAACTCATGAACATCATTGGAAATCAGCCCTAGTGACACACAGAGATGCCTGGAAATGTGATAATTTTGGGATCATCTTCAGGGAGGTGGCATTGTTCTCCAGGTTGGGTAAGTCCTGCAACCTGTGGGTTGTTGCTCTAGCAGTGTCCTTCGATGAGGAGGTGGGCAGAATGCTGATTTACTAAAGGAAAGCATTTCACATAGAAAATCACAAATTTAAAGAAGAGTTCCTCTGGTATTACCCTAATTTGCTGCTACTGCTCTAAGATCAGTTCCCCTTGTCTTAGTGGAGCACAAAGGTAAGGAGCACAAGCCATTGTGACTGTGTGGAATTAACAGAGGGAGTTAGGATAACCTCCAAGATCCTTCCAAGAGCCTACTGTAACCCTGAAGGTCTCTCCTGCTGAATGCAAGTCTCCTTCTGCCCCTAGAGTATTTTTTAAAACATAAGAGAATTGGAACAAGGGAAAAGAAGAATCTCAACCTTTTCCCTGCTCCCTCCACAAGTCAAGGATTGGAGAAGTGGCTAGTTGGAGATCAAGGAAGGCATCCTGGGGCAAAAACTTGAAATCAGCAGAGGCAGCTCTGTGACTGCATTTGAACCTTGCACCTGAAATCAACACTCAACCAGCAACACAACTCAGCCCTACCTCAGATCAAGAAAACTCCTAAGGCTGAGCTAAGTCCAAATCCATCCCTACAGATATCCTCCCTTAGGGTCCAAAATAAGTGTCTGGAAGAACAAGAAATTCAGAAAAACAAGTACAAGAACATGAATATTGTTTTTCTTGGACTTTGGCTGCACATCTGATTTTGAGTTGCTTGGTTCTGTCCTTCATTTTGTTTTTGTGTGGACACTGGGAGAACTGAAATATCCACAGACAATCAAACTTATTCAAACTTCAATTATTAACCCTTTTTTTCTTTCCTTTTTTTCTCCTTTCCAATCTATTCCTTACTTTACTGTAACTTCTCTTCCATTCTGAGCACTTTCTCAATTGTAAAGAACTGTACCCCCTCACCCTTCCCTTTGAGGCCTGAGCCTCTGACCACCACAATCCAGATTTGTCCTATATAGCCTCCCAGAAGTGTGATTCTCTGCTACCCTCGTCTATTCTCACTTCAAACAATAACCCAACCGTACTCCTTACTCTCTCACCTCCCTTTAAAGTTACTATCTCATTCTCTTCCTCTCATTTTTTAAAAAAAATATCCTTCATCATCTCTACATTCTCTCTGTTCTTGCTCACAAATCAGAATTTCTTTCCTACCCTCCTATCACACTTCCTTTGCTGTTAGGTGTTTATAAGGTCATCATCAATTAGTCTCAATTGGTTTATGTAACTTTTATCACCACCATTAATACTGGGACACTTTTCTGCTGTGATTGCCATTCTTGATACAAGTTATTTGCTTTTAAGTCACCTACAGATCAACAGTTAAATAAGGTTATTGCTGGAAGTAATTCCTAACACCCATCATTCCTCTCTTAGGAGAGAATTACCTTTGTCATGGTTTAGAAGGAGCAAAGCCAGCTGTTTAGCACAGTTTATTGTATGCATTGAATTTTTTATAGTGTTTCCATTTGATTATTTATAAAGGTATTGGAAAGTGTAAAGGTCAATAATAGTTTACAGGTTGAGGTGTCTGTTAGTGAACTCAACTATCCTGACAGAACTCCAACCCAAGTAAAGGAGGTGTCAAAAACCCCCAACCCATCAACATGATCCCACAGGGGACAACCAGAGAGGAGTTTTGGGACCCACTCCCCAGCACCAATACATACTACATATTTGGGGAAAAAACACATCAGAATTAGCAATTCCATCATACATAAAGGCTCAAACCTTGGAGAAAAAGAATATACTTCAATTTTAGGACCAGGAGGAAATTGTTTAAAAATGAGCAATCAGACTAGAAAGCTTCAGTTGAAACCCAAAACTCCTCAACCATAGAGTCCACAGAGAGGGAATGGAATGAAAATCTAGAAAAAATATCAATGATCTGATTACTAAAATGATCAAAGATATTAGAGAAGATTTAAGGAAGGAAATAAGAGAGCTAACACACAGGAGATGAAAACTTTCTTTAACCAAGAAATGAATACACTGGAAAAAGATGTTTTAGATTCTCAGTAAATCAAATCAAAGGCTCAAAGGAAGAATTTAAAAACAGATTAATTTCTATAGAAAATAGAAACTCAGTTCTTGAAGAAAGAGCTTCCAATAATGAAGACAGGCTGAAAAACTTGAATGTGCAGACAAAAGAACAGAAAAAAGGATTATGAAGCATGATTAGAACTTTCAAGAACTCTGGGATGAAATCAGAAGAACTAATGATAGAAAATGGGATAGAGGAAAGCATCAAAATTCAAATGAGTGACACAAAAACCATTTTCAATGGAATAGTTAAAGAAAACTTCTCCCATATCAAAAATGAGTAAAACATCCTCATTCAGAAAGTATATATGACACTCAATCTACCTACTCAAATGAGAAGTCCACCAAGACACATCATATTCAAAATGTATAACAGAGAAAACAAGGAAAGAATATTTTTTTAAAGAGAGAAGGACAGTGAGAAAGAGAGAGAGACAGAGAGTCAATTTTTTTATTGAGTTTTTCACATGGCTTTCATTGCTCCAACACTTAGTTGTGTACATGGGTGCTGGAGTTTGAACCCGTGTACTTGCACATGCCAGGCAAGCACCGTAACCACTGAGCCACTGCTCCAGCCCTAAGGAAAGCATATTAAAAGCTGCATGAGAAAAATAACAAGGAATATTCAGAGACAAACCAGTAAGTATCATTTCTGATTTCTCAGCTGAGACCCCCAAAACAAGAAGATCCTGGAATGAGATATTCCAATTTATGAAACAACACAACTTACAGACAAAATAATCTAGTAAAACTCGGCTTCAAATTGGAAAGGGAAATAAAAACAGTTCATAATAAGAACAAAATTGCAACATTCATGAATAGAAAACAGCACTACAAAGAATTCTCAAAACAAGCTCCAAATAGAGGAAACAATTCCCAAAACCCACAAACAGAGGAAATTTAATATGAGTGTACTCTAATAATAGACAACTAATATAGCACAAAAGACACCATGAAAATCACAATGGCAGTGAATCACAGTCACATATCTATTCTAACTCTGAAAAAGAATGTTCTCAATGCCCCAATCAAAAGACACAGATTAACAAACTGGATTAAAAAATCCAACATTATGTGCCTTACCAGAGTTGCATCACACAACCAAAGACAGATGAAGCTTGGAAAAAATCTATCAGGACTATGGTCTAAGAAAGCAAACTGGTGTTGTGATACTTATATCTGACAAAGTAGATTTCAACCAAAAATTAGTCGTAAGAGACAAAGAAGACCCCTACATCTTAGTAAAGGGAACTCCACGTCAGGGCAACATAACCATAGTAAACGTTTATGTCCCAAACACTAATGCTCCAAAATACATGAAAAAAAATACTCCATAACATAAGACTATTATAGAGCCCAAAACAATAATACTGGGGGACTTTAATACACCACTATCACTATCAGAAAGATCATCAAGCCAAAAACCAATAAAGATATATCCAGCCTAAACAATTCTATGATTCAAATGAACTTAACAGATACCTATAGAATATTCCAACTCAAATTGAATGAGTTTACCTTCTTCTCAGCAGCAAAAGGATCCTTCTATAAAACAGATGATATTCTAGTACCCAAAAGAAATCTTAGCAAATACAAAAAAGTTGATGTAATCCCATGTATCCTATTAGATCATAATGACATAATCCCAATAATCAACAGCAAGAAAAATTACAGAAAGTACATAAATACATGGATATGGAATAATACACTATTAAATGAAGAATGTGTCAAAGAGGATATTAGAACAGAAATCAATAAATTCTTGGTAATTAATGAGAACAAAACACAACATATCAAAATCTGTAGGGCAGTATTAAATCATTTTTGAGAAGAAAATTTTTAATGGTGAGTGCTTTAATCAAAAATCTTGAAAAATCTCAAATAAATGTGTTCCACCTCAAAAACCTACAAAAAGAAGAAAATCTTGGAGATATGGAAGATGGCAGACATCAGGGAAATGGCATCCAGGTACTGTCCTTGTCTTGAAATGAACAAATGCTGGGAAGCTACCTTCCTGCAAGGTGTGCATTTTGGAAAAAATTCACTGAAATACAGACAGTGGATCATTAAGAGATCAGTGACATGGGGACTTGGGTGTAACAAGTGGAGAAGAGGAACTATTTCAGATCCAGCTAGTTTCCAGTGAACTCCCTTGCCCCTCATTCAAAACAGGGGTGCAAATTCCACCTCACTTCAGTTAGAGTGACAAAAATGAATGCAAACAATAATAGATCCTGGAGGGGTTGTGGAAAAAGAAATGCAAACACACTGTGGGACTGCCACCTTTCCAGACTGCCACTCTGGAAAGCAGTGTGGAGAGTCCTCAAAAAATCAGGGATGGAATCACCATATGAGCCAGCTGTTCTACTCCTGAGTATTTTCCCAGAAGAGCTAGAATTGGCATACTACAGAGACACAGCTACATCAGTGTTTATAGTATCTCGATTTACAATAGCTAAACTTTGAAACCAACCCAGATGCCCCTTGCTGGATGAATGGATCAAAAAACTGTGGTATATATGTAGGATGGAGATCTACATTACTATGAGAAAGAATGATATCATGGCTTTTGCAGGAAAAGGGATAGAAATGGAAAAAGTTATTCTGAGTGAAATATCTCCAACACAGAGACTGAAGGGCCAAATATTTTTTTCTCATATTTGGAAGCTAGAGTAAAATCTAAGATAGGATGAAAGTTATCTATGCTTAATTAACCCACCAAAGTTGAATTTTCACATCAGTTGGGGGAACTATAATTATGAAGATGGTGAGAGAAAGGAAGGAGGGAGGGAGAAGAGGGAGGGAAAATGGGGGGTTATGAATATAGCTTTGTATACTCAACTCCAATGAGAAGCCAAACTATACTCAGGTAGGCATATAAACTCATAAATTTCAATAATTAATGTATATGAATATGTTCATTTCTATATATAGCAGTATTACATAGGAGACATGAGATCAGGCGATAGATACAGCAAGGGAGATCCTGGAGGATTAGGCTTAATTTATTTTGTCACTATCTATGCATGCATGAATATGCAATATTGATTTCCTCCAATATATAAGACTCTGTTGAATGAATTAAAAAAGAAAAGAAGAAAAATCCTATCCCAAAGCCAGTAGAAGAAAGAAATAATCAAGATCAGGGCTAAAAACAATGAAATTGAGAACTAAAAAAAATACGAAGAATCAATAAAACAAAGAGTTGGTTCTTTGAAAAAATAAATAAAACTGTCAGACCCCTTGCCCATCTATCCAAAACAAAGAATGAAATGAATCAAATCAAGAAAATCAAAATGGACAATGGAGAGATTGCCATTGACCCATCTGAAATCCAGAAGATTATCAGAAATTATTATGAAAAACTACTCCTAGTTTGGTAACCTGCAAGATATGGACAAATTGCTAGCCTCATATGACATTCCCAAATTGAGCCAGGAGGATATTAAATACTTAAATAGACCAATATCAGGTAGTAAAATTGAAATAGCAATTTAAGTCACCCAATAAAGAAAGTCTAGGACTTGATGGATTCTCAGCTGAGTTTTATCAGATCTCTACAGAAGAACTAACACCTCTCCTTAATAAGCTATCCCAGGAAATGTAAAGGGATTAAACCTCTCCCAAACACTTTTTATGAGGCAACCATAACCCTGATACCAAAACACAACAAAGGTAAATAAATAAATAGACAACTACAGACCAATATCCCTGATGAAGTAGATGCAAAAGTCCTTAATAAAATTCTAGCAAACCCTATTACAAGACATATCGAAAAGAAAATACACCACGATCAAGTGAGCTTTATTACAGGGATGCAAGGCTGGTTCAACACACAGAATAAACGTAATTCATCACTTAAGCAGAATTAAAGACAAAAAGCATATGAATCATCTCAATTGATACAGAAAAGGCATTTGAGAAATCCAACACTCACTTATGCTCAAAACTGTGGAGAACATGCCTTTACATTATAAGGGCTATTTACATCAAGTTCACAGCTAACATTATACTAAATGGTTAAAAACTATAAGTATACTCACTAATCCTGGGAATAAGACAAGACTATCTACTTTCACCACTTTTATTCAATATAGTACTTGAAACCCTAGCCAGTGCAATCAGACAAGTGAAGGAAATTAAGGGAATCTGAATAGGAAAAGTGGATGTTAAACTGTTTCTTTTTGCTGATGATATGGTCCTATACATAGAAGACCCAAAAACTGTATCAGAAGGCTTCTAGATATTCTAAATGAATTTAGCAAAGTGGCAGGATACAAAATCAACACCCAGAAATCAATAGCTTTCCTATACTCCAACAGGAATTGCCTGAAGAAGAAATCAGGAAATCTGTCCCATTCACACTACCCTCAAATAGAATAAAATATTTGGGAATTAATCTAACAAAGGAAGTAAAAGACCTCTATAATGAAAACTATTGGACAATGAAGAAAGAAATGGAAGAAGAAGTGAGAATATGAAAAGATAATTCATTTTCTTAGTTAGGCAGAATCAATATAATTAAAATGACCTAAAGCACTGTTTAGATTCAAAGCAATTATACTATAGGTCTATAAAAACAAAAATAGGGTGGTATTGGTGTCAGAACAGACATGAAGATCTAAGGAACAGAATAGAAGATACTGAGACAAACCTGCAAGTCTTTAACCATCTGATATTTGATAAAGGGGGCAAAAATATAGCATGGAAGTAAGATTGCTGATTCAACAAATGGTGCTGGACAAACTGGGCAGTCACATGCAGACAATTGAAATAAAATCCGTATCTCTCGCCCTGCACAAAAATCAAGTCAAAATGGATCAAAGACTTAGGAACTAAACCAGTAACATTACAACTATTAGAAGAAAAATTAGGATCAACACTCCACCATTTTGGTGTAGACATTAACTTCCTTATTAAAACTTCCATAGAGCAAAAATTAAAGCCAATGATCAATGAGTGGGATACCATTAAACTAAAAAGCTTCTGCATAGCTAAGGGGTTAATCAAGAGTATCAAGAGAAAACCTATAGAATGGGAGGAAATCGTGGCCTCCTACTCCTCTGACAGGGAGCTAATATCCAGAACATACAAAGAAGTAAAAAAACTTAACCCCAAAACACAAATATTCCAATCAATAAATGGGCTAGATAACTAAACAAAAGGTTCTCAGAGAGGAAGTTCAAAAAGTCAATAAATATATTGGTTTTCTAAATCACTAGCAGAGAAAAACACCTGAAAACTGCACTGGGATTTCACCTTCTTTCTGTCAGAATGGCAAAGATGACTAATATGAATAATAATTGCTGCTTGAAGGGTCAAGGGGAGAAACGAACATTAACACATTGTAGGTTTGAATTTATACTGGTACAGCCACTGTGGAAAGCAGTGTGAAAAATCCTCAAAAACTTAGGGATGGAACACTGTATGACCCAGCTATCCCACTCCTTGGTATTTTCCCAGAAGAGCTAGAGATTTTCCTAGAAGAGCTAGAATTATCTTATTATAGAGACACAGCTAAATCAATGTCTATAGTAGCTCAATTTACAGTAGCTAAATTATGGAAACACACTAGACGCCCTTCTGTGAATGAATGGATCTAAAAACTGTGATATTACATTTATGTGGATACACACACACACACACACACACACACACACACATATATGATGTACATACGTATATATGATCTCCATTCAGCCATTAGAAAGAACCATATCATAGTGTTTGCAGGTAAATGGATGGAAATGGGAAAAATTATGCTAAATGAAATAAGTTAACCCAGAGATTTAAGGGTCTAATGGTTTCTCTCATATGTGGAAGCTAGAGTAGAACTAAGGATAAGGTGAAAGTCCAATTTATTTAATCTGGGGAACTATAACTAAAGAAGGGGAGGGGAGGTGGTTGGGAGATGAAAGAGGGAGGAAAAAGGGTGGTTATTAATTCTGTAGAGTATACTTGACTCCCCTGAGAAGCTGAATAATACTCATGCAAACATTTAAAATTTGAAAATTCAAAAAGTACTATACATGTATATGAACATTTATATCGGTCATAGGGTGGAATTACAGTGGAGACAAGAGATTGGGGAGTGGACAAAAGGGAGAGATTCTGGATAAGAATAGGGTTCAGGTTATATTGTCATTATGTGTTCATAATCAAATGTGTAGAAATGAATCCCTTCAATATGTAAGAATATGTTGAACTAATAAAAAACAAAATTACAAGGAGAGTTTTAGCTTATGAAGTAGATATTGAAGAAAAGATGACTTGATTCAAATAAAATTAATGTGGTTTGATTTAAATATTAGACCTAGGTATCTTTCTTGGATTTCCCCAATGTATGTATTTATATAGTACTGCTTTTCCATTGAATTGTATAAATAATGTTGTTCTTCATAATATAATAGTTACTCCTTTTCCATGCTTTAGTTCGGGGGTTATATTAGTAGCAAATATGTAGTACCTGGCTCACAATAGGCCCTCAAATAAAACAAGTTAATTTATGCTTTTTTTTTTCCTTAGAAGGGCTACACAGTCATATCATTTTAAAATATCAGATGTAAAGGACAAATTTTTCCATTTTGATGTGTGGTTTTCTTTTGTCTTTTTTTTGCAATATATCACAGACTGAAACTTTTGTAATATTCAGTAATTATACAATACAAATAATAATTATCATTGCTATTTACTAGGGATTATTTTCTGGGTCTTAAGTTGTGATCTTTCATTTTTACACATACTAGGACTCAGGGAAAGACTGAGAGGGAGCAGTGGCAGATCATTAGGTCACTCTTTCTGCCTTTTGGTTCATATTTTGCAAGTTCTGGCCACCTGGGCTTGTCCAGCCTCCAGTCTTTCTTCTAAATTCTGCGAAGTCACTGGGTTATGCTTGCTTTCTTCTTCCTGCACTGTGCTGTAGAACTGCACACTTGCAGTAAGCTCTGAAGAGGCTCACAGTTTGTTTTCCCTCTCTCAGGGATGACAATTCAGCTCCTGTTTTGCAGTGTCTGGACAATATTTCTTCATGCATGCTGTCAGCATTGCTAGGTCTCTAATCAGAGAGGGTAAATTTGGTTTCTGCTCTGCCTTATCAGGAAACAGCAGTTGCCTTCCTCCACCATCAGAAGCTATTTTCTCTGGATGTAGAATTCTAGATGTACTGTTTTATTTGCTTTGTTTTGTTTTTATCCTCCTGGCACTTTAAAGATGTCATTATCTTTTCTCCTGCTTCCTTTCTTTCAGATGAGAAATGAACTCATACACTTCCTGCCCTTTAGGCAACAGTCAATGTGTTATACCATTGAAGCTCAAGTCTTTTTCTTCTTCATTTTTTTTTTGTTAGTATATTTTTATCTTTACCTGTCTGTTTGGATAATTTAAAATTGTTGAATTTTCCAAAATTAATTTCATGGATGCTTTTATATTTTGTGTCCAAACTGCTCTTAATGTCAACAAAACTTTAAAAATACAAATATTCAATAGTCTTCCTTTTGGGAATTTATCTAATTTTGAATTTAATATCAATCTTTAATTTGCCTTGATTTCCTATGAGGCCTATGAATTTTTTGTCGAATTGTTGATGTATTTGTCATGAGATTCTCAACTCATAATTTAAAAATTTCATTTGTGGATTTATTTTTAATGCCTGACTTTTCTCTATATTTGGTTTTTTTTCTAATTTTTCGATTGCATATTATGTATTGAAATTTGGTATTCTGACTCTCTTTCTCTGAAAAATATTGGCCTCTACGTGTTTTAATCTAGCCATGAAGTTGATCTTTTTCCTGGGTTGTTTATAAACTTTTCCATTCTATTTCTGCATTAAGCCTAGAGCATAACCCTTAATCAAAGAATATGCTTCTTACATCTGAAGCACATTTGGAATTTCCTATGTATTTATGGAATTTCAATGGAAATCCAATGGCTTTTAATGACTCCTATCCAACTCCAATCTCTAGTCCTTTCCTGGGAAGCCCAAGAACTTTCTAAAGAAGCTTTTAGTCTTCTGATTCTTATAAACCTCTAAGCTTTTTCTACTCCAATACCTAATATTTTTAGTTTAGGAATCACATGAGGATTAGAGCAGAAATTATAGGGGATTTTAAGACATTCTCCTGCAACAGACTCAATTTGCCCATTTCCAGACAGTCTGGTATACTCAGATGCCAGTTCTGACATAATAATCTAAAGGGTTTCAACTTATCCATTTGGAGGATAGAGGGACACAAACATTCAGATCATTGCAGCAATACAAGCTTTCAGAGACTAAGTCAAGTCCATGTGTGTCTTTTAATTTGAACTTTATTTTTATTGAAGCATCAGATTCCAACCTTGTTTCTTTCCAGTACGTTTGATGAACTGTATTATATATCCTGTATTTTACCAAATATTAAAATTCAAATTTCACCACTCCATTTAGTATTCTTCATTTTTCCCTCTTTGGGACTCTTGGATCAACCCTTGTGGAACTGGTACCAAAAAGCAGAGATAAAAATAACATTCCTTTCATAATTTGTGCTGTTTCTTCTTCCTGAGAAGAGAAACAAACCCTAACTTTGGTTCAAAATAATGTTCAGTTACCTAGAGTCAGATGCCTAGCATCTGAGGTAGAACTCTAAACAGTTCATTAACAATTCTGATCAATGGGTGACTAACAAATAGAGTCTGTAGAATTTTCATGGAACTTTTCTCTAACTCTACACTACTTGGTTAATACCTTTGATGACAAGCTTTTTTTGTGTTGTTTTTTCATCTTTAAAATATATTGTATGTGTATAGCAAATCCTTTCTTTGTAAAAATTAGCCCAGATTAGAGTTGTGAATGAATTAAAGATTGTACCTCAAATTGTTCAACTAGAAAAATTAATGATTTATAAATGTATAAACTTACTTTTTTTTAAACCAGGGTTGATTTTATCTTTAATAGAGAGATCAGTTAAAGACAGAAGAAATATAAAGTTTACAAGTATCTTCCATACATTTTATTTGATTATAACTTTTAGGGGGCTAATGGGGATTTTGAACCCAGAGTCACTTTACCACTAAGCTACATCCCTAGTCCTTTTTATTATTTATTTCGAAACAAGGTCTTGCAAAATTGCTTCAACATTTGCTAAGTTGCTGAGGCTGGTCTTGAACTCATGATCTTCATGCCTTGGCCTCCTAATTTGCTGGGAATATATGTGTATGCCATCATACTGGGCAACTTCCATATATTTTATATGACTGGCAAAAAGATATTTTTCCCTTTCTTTACATAAAGGCAATATAGAGATTTCATAGTCTAAAAAGTTCTAGGAAAAGTTTGGCATGAAATGAAGTATTTTAGGACTACTCTCCCATTTTTATATCTTGAAACATCAGTATGATTGTTACAAAGAAAAACAATAAAGTTGTTTTCTTTGGGGCAACTTACTGAATGTAAAGGTATGGTCTTGTTAAAAGTCACATAAGCTTACCAGATCCTATACTTGTTCTTTAGATCTGAGTTAAGCAAAAAATAATAATGCTTCTGTTACAGTGTTCCTTTTCCTGTGGTCAAATTTCTCAATCTTTTAATTTTCTTGGACAGAGTAAGCACATTTTCCTCTCTAGTCCTATACCTTGTGGGAGAATTATGGGGTGCTTCTCAAAAACATGATCTCAAATGTAGATTTTAAAATAAGAAATAGAATAAAATCTTACATTCTTCTCTTTGGACTTGAAGCTTTTGGTAGAGTTCAGATGTGGCAGATAGAATTAGCCTTTCCAGACTTCACTTAGGTAACTGTAGTTCGGATATGATATCTGAAGTCTAAAACTGATTTGTAGAGACATTATAGACGATTTTAGTGGCCATTTATACTTAATATATTTTGGAACACTAAAACATTTCAAACTGTGTTTTTCCTAATTTCGAACATATGTTAGATATATTAAAATGTTTACTCTAAGAATACATGTGTGGATTCATTCATTTTTAAAATATACCAATGGAAATGTCAGGTCAAGATTCTATGCTTTAATTTTAATTTTTATTTTTTTAGTTATAGTTTTCAAGGGTGAAGTCATGCCATATGAATACCAATTGCTAAAAAGACAACTGCAAATAAGCTGTCTTAGCAATGGAACTGTAAAGTTAAAATCCTCTTTCAAATTAGTGTTATATTGAAAAACAGACACTAGTTTTACCATGTATTATAATAAAATTTCTTACAGATAAAGGTAATTCTACTTCAGTTCTAGTCTGTAGATAGAGAACTAGGAAGGAAAAGATTGGATAAAATAAAAGCTATTTAACATAAAATTTAAATATTTATTTTTGTATTTGGTGAGCATATTTCTAATTAAATGTACTTCTAAGTATAGAATCTTTGATGATGCTATTGCAAATACAGTTGCCTTGACCTTATGTTTTCTAGTTCATTTTCCATTCATATGAAGACAATTGATTCTTGTATATTAACTTTAATTATACTACTTTATTGATTGCTTGCTGACTTTTTGATATCATTGGTTTTCTTGAGATTTTTCCAGATATACTTTCATGCTATCTGCAATTAGATATTGTTTTCCTTTACTCATTTCACTTATTATTTGTATTCTATTGCCTCTAGTAAAGTGCTAACTAACAATGAATCTGTGGCCATCATTGCCTTGTTTCTGATTTTGTCTGTTTTAAAGAGAGAAAAAGAAAGAGAGAGAGAGAGAGAGAATCAATTTTATTTAGTTTTTCATGCAATTTTCATTCCTCTAACATTTAGTTGCATATGTAGTACTGGGGTCCGAACCTGCGTCCTTGCACATGCCACAGGCAGTGCCATAGCAGCTAAGCCACCGCTCCAGCTCTGCATCTAGTTTTTCCCATTAAGATAACCTGCATTTTCTAGGCATGGTGGTGCACACCTGTGATCCAAGTGTATCAGGAGGCTGAGGCAGGAGAATCACAATTCAAAAGGATGCCGTAAGCAAACTAGTGAGACTCTGTCTCAAAATAAAAAAATTAAAAGAGCTGGGGATGTTGCTCAGTGGTTAAGCACCCCTGGATTCAAAACCCAGTACCCCTCCAAATAAAAGAGAAGAAAAAGAAAAAAGATAACCTGAATTTAGTTACTTTCATTTGAATTTTCATGGACTTATTCATTTGATATTTCTTTCTCTATTTTTCTTCCTTTTTCAAAATTGTGTTCATTGTAGTTATAAGTCTTTCTTTTACATTTTTCAAAATTTGATGACAAATAAGTCTTTTTTCATAATTATAGATCTAGAAAAAAATCACTGTATTGTTTATATTTTTTTCCAAATAATGTTTATCTTCAAAAGATGTCCTTACTAGTGTTCATAGTCCCAGCATTTGTCCATTAAGAAATATAGCAGTTGTTTTTCTAGGAATGTGAGGTTAAATATAATTTGTTTAAAGTCACAATATTTTAAGATTAAATTTAGTATTGGTCAAATGAATTTATTGTTTTCTTCTTTTTGTCACTTCCTCTTCCTCCTCATCTGCCCTTCCTCTCCTTCTTCTTTTTCTTTGGATATACTTAATGTTATGGCTCATATATTAGGTGCCCCAAAAGCTCATGCATGAAACAATACAAGAATATTCAGAGGAGAGATAGATGATGGGAGTTGTAACCCAATCCTTCACTGATATGCATCCTGTGGGTGGTAACTGTAGGCGGGTATGGGGTTGTTGGAGGACATTGGTAACTGGGGGTGTGCTCTGGGGTTATGGTTTTGTCCCTGGTGAGCAGGGTCCTTTCTCTGCTTTCTGGCTGCCATGTCCTAAGCTGCTTTCCTCCACCACGTCCTTTTGCTTGCATGTACTGCCTCACTTTGGGCCCAGGGCAGTGGAGTCAGCTGACCAGGGACTGAACCTCTGAAACCAGGAGCCAAAATAAACTCTTCCTTCTTTAAATTCCTCTTGTTGGCTATTTTGCTCATAGAGATGCAAAAGCTGACTTAAAACAAAACTATGCTAGAAGATGGACATTTCTCATGACCAGGTTGGGAATCTGCTATTTAAATAAAATGCTTATCAAATGAATAGAATGAGAAAACCACGGCAGCTCAGGTCATACTTAGTCAACTAAATTCATTCTCTGCCAATTTCAGCAAAACTTTATTATTAAACTTTTCATTTGTTTATAGGTGAATGAAACATAGTTTATGCTCTTTATATGTGTTATGTTTGAGCCCTATTTTACCTGTAACTTTTGTATACTATAGTAAAATTCTATAAAAAATATGATTTGTGTTGACTTGGTTTTATTCCTTTAGTATGCTGGATTCTTTTGGTTTTTTTTTTTTTATATCAGGGATTGAATCCAGGGGCAAGGGTGAGCAACCATTGAGCCACATCCTGAGTTCCTTTTTAAATTTCTTATTTTGAGACAGGGTTTTGATACGTTGCTGAGGATGGATTTCAACTTGTGATCCTCTTTCCTCAGCGTCCTGAGCCACTGGGATTTCAGGTGTGCACCACACGCCCTGCTAGTCCACTGGATTCTTGAAGAAATGCACTTCTCTTGATGACATTTTAGTTATCTATCATTTTCTACAGCATATGTCACATAGACTTGGCATTATGAAGTTCATTAAATTGGTAACATTTTTCTAGAATGAGGCCATAATGATGGAAGTCATTTATCAGAATGAGTTGTTCTTTCTTTCAATAGAAATGTAGCTTGCTATAAACAATTCACATTTATAAAACCAAAGGCACAGAAAGTGAAAACAAAAAATAATTACTTTAAAAGTTATTTTAGTAATTATATTCTGTGAATTGTAGGTATTACCTAATTCTGTAATCTCTTTCATACTTGACTTTTATCTTGAAAAAATAGATTAATTTTTTGGTAAGAGAAAATGTATTGTTGATTACAATTAAAATTAAAATCAATCATTTCTTTAAAAAGAAGCCTGATTATGGACAGATTATTGATTGTACATGTAAACTCTACAAAATTGTAGAAAATACAGTCATGGTTTTCATGTATGGACAGATTTTTCTTTTATTTAGCAACTAAGTAAGATATTTATATGGAAACGAATATTTGCAAATTGTGAAAAGCTGTTTTGTGATATTTTCTAATAAATTTTAATTATTAATAATTATTAAATGAATAAGTTTCTTAAAATATCCACTTAAGATTGTACTAATGCAAAGTATTGGTCAAAATTTACTCTTTTTTCTTTGAAATGCTCTGTAGTCTTTTCTAGAATGCCTTCTGGTGGCATATTCTATCCCAAGAGTATGGCAGAGATGCGTGGATGTTATCTGTGGCTTATGTTCCTGCAATAATTCTTGTACTTGCTTAGTGGAAAAACCCACAACTTGTATCCTTTCTTTAAAGGCTGATGGTATGCAATCTGCAGTTCTTTTTTTTTTTTTTTTTTTAGAGAGGGACAGTGAGAATCAATTTTATTTAGTTTTTCTCGTGACTTTCGTTGCTCTAACACTTCATTGTGTATGTGGTGCTGGGGTTTGAAGCCCACATCCTCACACTTGCCAGGCAAGCGCTATATAACCACCTAGCCACAGCTCCAGCCCCCTCAATCTGTAGTTCTGAGAAAGACTTTTTTACTATGTATCAAATGCAAATATCCACCTTTCTAGAAGACATTAACACTATGAGTCTACCCTTCTTTTTCCTCCATTTCCAATAATAGTTTCTTGTATTACCATTCATGACCTAAACCAAAGGATTAATTCTGATGCTATTACTCTAAATTTTGGAACATTTTCAGTATCTTTCTGATATCCACTTTTTTTCTAAGATTAGTTTCTAACTAGTTTTATGCACTCCCCTTTCTTTTTATGTCTTCTATGGCCTCTATTTTTATGAAGAAGGAGATGACGATGATAAACCCTTTATCTGACCACATCAACCATAGGAAGTCAGTCTCCTGCCTCAAGTTGACCATGGTCTCCCAGTGGCTGCTGGGTGTGCTCTGTGTTGCAGCACTGATGTTAATCATCAGAGTGGTTTTATCCTGCTGCTGACTTATATTTCCTGGCTGAGTTAGGTTTCTTTCAAGTGTCTGGAAATAGAAGCAGATTTGGAATACTTAAGAGAAAAGAAACTTATTTCCAGTGAAAGGAGGGAGAGAGAAAATGGTCTGAGCAATCAAATAGGGTTCTCAGGGAACAAAATGTATGTTAGAATCCAGGGCACCTACTACCACTCCCCTTCCCTTCAAAGTCTTATCTGTGGCAGGCAACCACTCTTACTCCTTTACACCATTATACAGCACAGCTGCTCTGGGTTTCTGCTCTTCCTATTTCCATCATGTTAACTAATCTCTTTTTAAATGTCTTCTCCCTACTTTATTATTTTCATTGTCTTGTTGTTTCTGCTTTTGGACTTGTTTCCATGTGTCCTATCAAAGAAATATTCTAAACAAAAATATTTAAGAAGAAAGAAAGTAAGTTTTCTTGTGAGACGTTTTCACGAGAGTATCCAGAAAGACCGAAGCTTTAAAGAAAACTTGTCATAAATTACCACACCATGGCCATTTAGCAAATTACAGAAAAAGCCTTTTTATTTTTAGTTTTTAATTTTTTGGTTCTGGGGATTGAACCCAGGGTCACTTAACCACTGAACCACATCCCCAGCCCTTTTTATATTTTATTTGGAGACAGGGTCTTACTAAGTTGCTGAGGCTGGCTTTGACTTGTGAACCTCCCACTTCAGTCTTCTGATCTTCTGTAATTACAGGCATGCACCATGGTGCCCAGATTGAATAAACTTTCAAAACTGTTCTTCATTTTGTTCCAGTGATACTAGTTCTAAAAATTTATTCTTTAGTTGTAATAATAAATACACACAAAATACATAATGATGACAGTGATAGTATTAACTATAAAGTAACTTTTACTTAGCACTTACTATGTGCCAACAACTTTGAAAATATCTTCATATGCATTCTCATTTTAATAACATAAAGCTATGTGATACAGTACCATGACTTTCTCAACATTTTACGAATAAGGAAAAATGACTCATTTTGTCAATTATCAAATGTTGATAACAATACTTTTGGAAAGTAATTTAAGAGTCTGTGTACTTAACATTAAATGTGAAATATGGAAAGAATATTTATGTACAATGTTTGTGAAGTAGAAATTAAATATGAAATAAATTATTAAATATTTACCTTTTTGGATATGTAGATGCTGATAGTTTGCTTGATTTATATACTATGTTCTATTAAGTATATTCTAATAGTATGTTTCATTAATGCAATCTAATTTGACAGACTAAAGCATGATACCAATAAATGTACCTAAATAAATGACTACTAAGTTACAGGCCAAATGATCAGCTATGGGATGTCTTCAGTGATGGTATTATAAATTATTTTCATCTTTTTCAATGTAAACAAAATTTTTTATTCTCCACATCTATTATATTTTTATGTTTAAGATTCAAATATTTTGAGCGTAGGTTTTTTAACAAAAGCATTCTATGTAAGTGATATTTGACTTGAACACTGAAATGGAAGTGACAAACTACAAAAAATCCTACCATGTTAGTAAGTTGCCACAAAGAAACCAAAACATAAATATCCTTATGAATTTTTCCTTTGGCAGAATATTTTAAATCAGGAGCTCAGTACAACTATGCCAGAGAATAAAAGCCTTTGATTCACACAGTAAACAGGTAGGCAATCTTGCCTATACCACAACATTTCCTGCAGAATATGTGTATCCTTCATGACAAGTGAGGTCAATTTTTCCAGTTTTGTATTTCCAGCCAATAGCACATCAAAATGGCTGTGCCTAACACAGGTATGCCAGAATGCTTATTCAAATACATTTTGCAATTTTAAGATGATTTCCCCACGAAAGAGAGAATCAATTTCATTTCGTTTATCATATGGCTTTCACTGCCCTGACACCTCGTTGTGTATGCACTGCTGGGGTTTCAACCTGC
>PVKS010019953.1:0-37625 GCA_004027875.1 Aplodontia rufa | reverse complement strand
GTAGAAGATAGAAACTAGATCCATCTCACCCTGTACGAAAAATTAACTCAAAATTCATCTGAGACCTAAACATCTGACCTAAAACTTTGAAACTGCTAGAAGAAAACACTGGGGAAACACTTCAGGACATAAGCTCATGAATTGACTACCTGAATAGGGCTCCAGGAGCTCAGGAAATAAAGACATGGGATGGCATCAAATTAAAAACTTTCTACATTGCAAAGGAAAAAAATAACCAAGGGAAGTGATGAACTGCAGAATGGGAGAAAATCTTCGCCAGCTGTTCTTCCAAATGAAGATTAACATCCACAATAAAGAACTCAAAAACCCTAACAAAAAAAGGAGGGGCAAATGACCTCATCAGATAGTTCTTTTGAGGAGTACAAATGGCCAGTATTGTTTGGGGCAAAATAATGTTAAACCTCACTAACCACCAGGGAAATGCAAATCAGAACTACACTGAGATTCTACCTCATCCTAGTCAAAATGATCGATGACAATCAAGAATATAAAATAAATGCCCACAAGGATATGGGAGAAAAGGAAGTCATACCCTGATGATGGGAAAATGTTAGTAAAACAAGTATGGAAATCAGTATGGAGGTTCCTCATACTAACGTTAGAGCTACCATATAATTCAGCTACACAACTCTTGGCACATACCCAATGCAATTTGCGCCAACATACTACAGATATACCAGCACACCCATGTTCATGGCAGCACCATCAACAGCCTAGTGATGCAATCACCCTAGGCACCTGGCAATGGATAAATGGATAAAGAAACATTGTATATACACAGCGGAATTTTATTTAGCCATAAAGTACGAAATTATGTCATTTTCAGGAAAAGAGAAACCAATCATAATGTCAAGCAAAATAAGCAAAACCATGTGACAAGTATCACATGCTTTCCCTCACGTGTGGAAGCTAGGGAGAAGCAAACACTGAGTCGAAGGGAGACCGAAGAGAAAGGGGATTGGCGGGAGATGGGAAGGAGGACTACACAGGGTGGGTATGGTCAAAGTGTGCTGTGCCACGATGAGCCCCATTAGTGTATTTTAATTATAGAAATATTAAAAATGTAGTTTTTATGTGTATTGATAGGTGTTGTCCAAATAAGATGAGCAAAATGCTGATCAGTATTTTTAAAGCAGTATACACACATGCTTGTACACACCTAGATATATATATATAATAATGTGAAACTCTCGGGAATATTTATATCAGGGAAAGTGTCAGACTGGTGATGAGAAAAACAATTTTATCTTTATTCTTTTAGAACTTCTGAATTTCATAAGCACATTTCTATAACCATTTTAAAAGGAAGTGCAACTTTGAAAATGAACAAAGGATATAGAAAAATAGTTTTCAAAGGTAATAAATTCTTTGACTTTTTTTAAATATCAGTTATCATAAGAGATTTCTGTCAAAATATACAGAAACTACTCTTCACTCATTTAATTGACAAATAACAATGTTTTATAACTTTAAAATAAAGTTTTTTCTTAATGGGTAAAAGTCACTTTCATACATTCGTTAATGGATAATAACCCTGTGGAAGGATGTTTAGCAGTATCCAAAATTTAAAATACACTCTTCAGTCCAGCAATTCCAATTAGAAATTTATCCTCCGATATATACAAAATAACATGTGTCCAGGGTTACTTGGTCTAGTAAGTAGCAAAAATTGGTACCTAAATGTCTCAACAGAAGTAAAATTCTGGCAAATCCATTCCATATGGTACACTGCCACTATTAGAAAGAATGATAATACATGTGCTTATAAGTGCAAAGACAGTAACTAAGACAGCACAGAATATTGTGGACAGTATCCTATCATTTGAATTAAAGTGGAAGGCTATCTGCACTTACATATACACATATGTAAGTATGTCTATATACATACCAAGATAGACACTTGTCCCTGCAGAACTCCAAAGTGCATCAAAATCTAAGAATGCGCAAGTCCCCTATATAAAATGGTGTTGTATTTGCATACACCCTACACACATCCTCCATTAGATTTTAAATCAGCCCTAGATTACTGGTAAAACCTAAAACAATACAAATGTGTATAGTTGTTATACTATAATGTTTGGGGAATACTGACAAGAAAAAAGTCTGTTCATGTTCAGTACAGATGCATTTTTTTCAAAGATTTTCCATCCACAGTTAGTTGGATTAATAGGCAGAGAACCTGTGGATCTAGAAAGCTAACTTACTGGAAGTTAACGGAACAAAGAATAACTATCAGTGGGAAGCAAAACTGAGTGACGAGGGAACGTGGTGAGGAGACTTCACTACAGTTTTATTGCTTTTAATCCATGTTAAGGTATACTTATATTAATAAGTAAAATAAGATAATATGGAATGATGATATTGGCTAACACTTAAGTCTTTTCCCTTGTGCTAGACATTCTATTTTGTGTGTTATTTAATTTACATATTTTGCAGATGAGGACAGAGGCCCAGGCAGGCTACAAACAGGTAAATTCCTCCCAGTCATCTGAGGTGGGGTAGGATTATTACAAAGTGGTCCAGGCCACAGGCTGTGCCACCCAGCAATGAGCTATTATAATAGTGACATTTCTCTTTAGATGATTGTGATTACTCACAACAGTCAATTATCAATGGAAGCAAATTTTTTTAGTGATAGTATCTTTTTTTATTTTATTAGTGCATTATAGTTGTACATAATGATGGGATTTGTTGTCACATATTCATAGATGCACACAACACAGCAATACACTTTGGTAAATACCCCCACACACACACCCTTTTACCTCCCTCCTCCCATCCCCCGATCCCTTGCCTCTCTTCTGGGTCTATATTTTTTCTTAAAAACCCAAATATAGTAACAAAATTCTTATACCTATAAATAACATTTTTATGACTATGGTATATACAGTGACATACTTATACATGCTTGGAATGTACCTTGCTTTATCTCAGTTCCAACATTTTCTTCTGTCATCCCTTGTTATTCTTTCATGTATTTGAAAACAGGATTAAATATTTACGTTTTTATACAGGCATGCAATATAGCTTGTTTAAATATCTTATGTAATATCTTGCAATGGTTATCTCCTAATATTAACGCATTGCATTTTTGTTCTATGGTTCTAATCCTTGAGTTCATTTACCTTTCCCAAGCCTGAGTTCAGCTCCAGCCTCCACAAATGAGGGAAAAAATTCGCCCTTGACTATCTGGGTTTGGCTAGCTTCACTCAGCATGGTTTCTTCCATTGTCATTCGTTTACCTTCAATAGATACAATATCATTGTTTTATTAGCTGAGTAGAACTCATACATACACACACACACCAAGGCTTTTGGATCCATTCATCCCGTGAGGGGCATCTGGATTAGTTCCATAATTTAGCTATTGTAAGTTGAGCTGCTATGAACATGGATATTGCTGTGTCACTATAATGTTCTGATTCTAACTCCTCTGGGGAAATATCCAGAAGAGGATAGCTGGGTCATATGGTGGATCCAACCCTAATTTTTTGAGGAGTCTCCAACTGCTTTTCAGAGCAGCTGGACCACTCTGCAATTCCACCAACAGTGTGCTAGTGCTCCCATTTCCCCATAACCCCTCCAGCATTTGTTTTTGTATTCTTTATCTTTGCCAATCTGACTGGAGTGAGGTGAAATCTTAATGTAGTTTTGATTTGCATTTCTCTGATTGCTAGGGATTTAGAATACTTTCTCGTGTATTCATTGGCTTGCTCTATGTCCTCTGTTGAGAAGTTTCTGTTTAGCTCTCTGGCCCATTTATTGATTGGATTGTTTGTTTTTGTTATTGAGTTTTTTGAGTTCTTTTTAAATTTTGGAAATCAGTACCCTGTCAGAGGGATCACAGGCTATGACTTTCTCCCATTCTGTACATTGTCTCTTCACTGTTTTGACTATTTCCTTGGCTGTACAGAAACTTTTTAGTTTAATGGCATCCCACTCATTGATTTTAGACTGTAATTCTTTCACTTTAGGATCCTTGTTGAGGAAGTTTTTGCCAATTCCCATATGCTGGAGTGTTGGTCCTAATTTTTCTTCTAGCAGTTCTATGGTAGCTGGTTTAATTCCTCATTTTTTGATCCATTTAGATTTGGTTTTTGTGCATGGTGAGAGAAAAGGATCTAGTTTCAGTTTTGTTCAAGTGGCTGTCCAGTTTGCCCAGCACCATTTGTTGAATAGGCTGTCTGTCCTCCATGTTATATTTTGACCCCCCCTTTGTCAAAGATCATATGTTTAAAGATTTGTGGGGTTTTTTCAGAGTCTACTATTCTATTCCATTGGTCTTCATTCCTGTTTTGATACCAGTACCATGCTGTTTTTAATACTACAGCTCTTTAGTATAATTTTAGATCTGGTATTGCAAAACCACCTGTTTTGTCTTTCTTGCTTAGTAACATTTTGGCTATTCCAGGTTTCTTGTTTTTCCTAATGAATTTGAGGATTGATTTTTCTATATCTGTAAAGAATGACACTAGAATCTTAATGGGATTGCATGTATAGCACTTTTGGCAGAATGGCCATTTTAATTATATTAACTCTGCCTAATCTGGAGCATGGAACATCTTTCCATCTTCTCAGGTCTTCTGCAATTTGTTTTCAATGTTCGATAATTTTCCTTCTGGAGGTCTTTTCCTTCTCTTGTTAGATTCTCAAGTATTTCATTCTTTTAGAGGATATTGTGAATGGGACCGATTTCCTGATTTCTTCTACCCTATTAATGTTAGTGTATAGGAAAGCTATTGATTTATGAGTATTGATCTTGGAGCCTACCACTTTGCTAAATCTGTTTATAAGCTCAAGCAGTTTTCTGGTGGAGTATTCTGGATCTTTCAGATATAGGATCATTTCGTCAGCAAAAAAGGAATAATCTGACTTCCTCCCTTCCTATTCTTATCCCTTTGATTTCCTTCTCTTGCCTCATTCCTCCAGCCAGGTTCTCGAAGACCATATTGAATAAAAGTAGTAAGATTGGGCAGCCTTGTCTTGTTCCCTAGTTTAGTGGAAATGCTTTCAGCTGTCTCCATTTACTATTATACTAGCTGAGGGTTTGACATATATGGCCTTCACAAAGTTAAGTTCCTTTGATCCCTATCTTCTCTAGAGTTTTGAGTATAAATGGGTGCTGGATTTTATCAAAAGCCTTTTCTACATCTATTGAGATCATATGGTTTTTGTCCTTGTGTTTAAGTGATGAATTACATTGATTTGCATATGTTAAACCAGTCTTGCATACCTGGAAAGAAGCCCACTTGATCACGATGAATTATCTTCTTGATGTGTTTTTTAATATGGTTTGCAAGAACTTTACTAAGGATTCTTATATTGATGTTCATCAGGGACATTGGTCGGTAGTTTTCTTTTTTTGATGCATCTTTGTTGGGTTTTGGTATCAGACTTATGGTTGTCTCATAAAAATTGTTTAGGAGACTTCCCTCCCTTTCAATTTCTTAGAATAGCTTCATAAGGAGAGGTGTTAGCTCTTCTTCAAAGGTGTGGTAAAACTCAGCAGGGAATCCATCAGGTCCTGGGCTTTTCTTCTTTGGAAGACTTTTAATTGCTGTATGGATTTTGGTGCTTGTTATTGGGCTGTTTAGGATTTCAGTTTCATCCTGTGTCAATTTGGAGGTATTGTACGTGTTAGTGACAGAATCTTAAAAAGACTTGAATTCACATGGAGTCGCTAGAAACTTATCAGACTGGAAGTCAGAAGACGGAGATTCTAACCTGGCTTTATAAACCGATTTCTCCTGTCCTTCATTTTTACATATAGGAAATGAACTAAGGAAATATCTACTTTTCTTTTTGCAATCCAAACCCATTATGTAACCCAAATCACTTGGATCATTTCAATTCCTCCAGCACCTCAGGGTCACCTTCTTCTGTAAAGTCAAGTTAGATGGTTGGCATGCCTACCCCAAATCTAACAGTCCAGCCTTCTCTTCTTCAGGAAGGCATATTTCTAGCATGTTAATGACAACAGTTGTTTCCTGCCCAGCCCTAAATCCATCACACCTCTACATATACTTCCTGTGCTCCCAATTCCCACCCCTAACAAGTGCTCGTTTCCCAGAGCTTGGGAACTTGCCCCCTTGTCCCTCACACTACGAAAGCACCAAACTCATTTTGTCCCAAATGTGGAACACCTACAAAAAAGATTAAATTGTGAAAGACACTACTTATAGTCACTTTTAAATATTTGAATACTATGTTGACAGAACTGAAAAACTGGGACTTAACAAGTTAACAAAACAAGTGTTTTCAATTATTACCAAGAGTATACATAGCAAGATAAGTGACTTCAGTAATGAAGGAGCACCTGTCTACACTGACTCTTGCTTTACTACATCGGCAGGAGAACCAATGCTTGACTAAGAAGATGAGAAGCTCCACTTGTCCCCTCGTTTTCCCAGTTCACCACTAACAATCAAACTCCCTTTATAAAAAGGCACAGTTTTTAGTTACAGAAAGGAGGTTTAAGCCACGGAGTTTGGTTTTAGCCTGAATAGGCATTTCTCCATAGGTTCTAAATAGTTGTATGTCCAAGAAGGTTAGTATCTGGGGGTGCTCAAATACTCGCTCAGTCACCAATGCTAAAAAGTCTAACTCAATAAAGAAAGCACAGAATAACCACTTCCCTACTTCTAATTAAAACACTATCTCTGTAATAGGTGAAAGCAAAGCCTTCAAATTTCCATGTGATTTAAAATCCCTTTATCAACAATGTGACAGCAAGACAGTGAAAATATATTACAGTCCTATGTGCATAGTTGCAAATTGCTGCTGGTGATTATTTCAGGCACAGATTCAGAAATAAATCTGCAATTGGCCAAATCAGTTACAAATATGAACAGGACATACTGGATTTCTTTCCCAGAATTAAAACTCTCAAGTGCCATATGAACAATGTGGGAACAGTTTTGTTATATCAATGATAATCCACACTTCACCTCTCAAATCTTAACAGGAGACGTCAAAAGGCAAAATATTTGTCTGTTTTTTTTAAGAGAGGGACAATGAGAGAGAGAAACAATTAAACAATTTTATTTAGCTTTTCATGTGGCTTTCATTGCTCCGAGACTTTATTGGGTTGTTCCAAGACTGTTGTGTTGCTCCAAGACTTTGTTGTGTACGTGGTGCTGGGGTTTCAACTCGCATAGTCGTGCATGCCAAGCAAGTACCATAACCGCTGAGCCACCGCTCCCGCCCCTGCCTACCTGATCTTTAAGGCTATCAGTCACTCGGATTGCCTTTCACACTATTTTGAATTAACTCTCCAGATAACTGTCTAAATAAAAGAAATCTGAATTCTCAAGCTATACTGTTTATGTTGCCCCCCACAGCTGTTCTTAGTGACTCAAAGTCCTTCTCGTATGAGAGCTGGATTCTCCCTGACATTAACAGGAAACATCTTAATCTGTCAGGGAAGCCAGTGGCTGTTTTTCCTACTTCAGAGGTTAAGTGCCTATTTTTCTGGGCTCATCGTCCCATCTACCTACCACTCAAAATAAAAATCTCTGGTGATATATCTTCTGCTGTGAACTAACAGTTTTCCTACTTTCAAACTAAGTTTCAAATGGTTCCACTCTTGTGTCTAGGAGTATGCTATATTGTTCCATGCCGTGGTGAACAAATAGGGATAAATAAAGCCTGAAGTCCTAGCAATGAATGTCAAGGGCAAGGTCACCTGGAACCAAGCCCACGGTTAAGATAAAGTCATTGCTTCATTAGGGACAGGAGGCAACCAGTGGACTTTATCAGTCGGGATCTAAAATGTCATAATGGAGCATCCTGGTGCTGACCTCTCCAGCAGCAGGGCATGGAACTGAGGTAATCAGAATGCTTTTGGAAGAATGAAAGTGTTGAGGTTAGGAGCTCTGGCACTTGACTGCTTCAGACAGCTGCCCACAAGCTGCTTATTCTTGATGGTAACCATTGCTCCAATAAAGTTAATATCTAATAGTTCATTGTCAGCACTAAATGAGTTCACACAATAAGTGCTTAAAATGGTACCTGACCAAGCAACTACTCCATGAACATGCTAAGTGTACTTAGCTATCTTTTACACTGCTTTTGGTTCCACAAAAGTCTAGGGGGCCACATCATTGGCCAAGTTTTCTGATTCACATTAACATCCAAAGGTACTAATGCTATGAGATCTCTTGGATTAGGTGGCATTGTCTGTCCTGTTGATGTTTTTTAAGAGGAAGCAGGTATATGGTATTGGGTATGAAAGTATCCATCCCGATAGGGGAGATCATCAATATTAGGCTTTGCTCAATAACTTTTCTAATTTCATTGTTATGGTTCATTTGTGAAATGTTCCCCAAAAGCTCATGTGTGAGACAATGCAAGAAGGTTTAGAGGTGAAATGATTGGGTTATAGGAACCTTAACCCAATCAGTTCATTAATACCCTGATAGGGATTAACTGAGTGGTGACGGTAGGCAGGTAGGATGTGGCTGGGAGGAGGTGGGCCACTGGGGGCGTGCCTTTGGGTTATATGTTTGGTGAGTTGAGCTTAGTCCGCTTCCTGGAGCCATGTCCTGAGCTGTTTTCCTCTGCCACTTTCTACCTCTCCTCAGGCCCCAAAGAATAGAGTCAGCCATCTATGGATAAAGATCTCTGAAATCATGACCCCCAAATAAACTGCTCTAGTTGTTCTTGTCAGGTCTTTTGGTCACAGCAGCAATAAAGATGAGGAATGCTTCCACACTACAGAGTTTAAGATTGGGGAATTCACCCATTCTCCAACTGGCTGCGACTCTGTTCCCATTATCTAGATAAGCAGTTGGGCTGGATGAGTTAGGGAGGGGAATGTCACGCATTCCCATTAAGTCATCTTTGGGCAAATAGATTGCTTCCTTAAATGGATTTTGATCTTCATTTCCAAATCCTGGTTGAGCAACAGTTAAAGCCACCACCCTGCCACCCCCCCAGGGGATTTTTGGATGGAGAGGGGTTTTTGGTAGGGATGGCTGGGGGGGTGCATTATACCAGGGATTGAGCCCAAGGGTTCTTGACCACTGAGCCACATCCCTTGCTCTTCTTTATCTTTTTTGAGATAGGGTCTCTAAGTTGCTGAGAGCATTACCAAATTGCTGAAGTTGGCTTTGAAATCACAATCCTCTTGTCTCAGCCTGAGTTGCTGTGATGATAGATATGCACTATCGTGCCCAGCTAAAGTCCTTTCTGAATAGTTATGGAAGTGGTGGGGTCTGCCTGTTCCTTAACATTCTTTGTAGAACATGGGCTACTCTGTACCAACTGCCCTCAGCTTTGGGTTTTAAGACCAAAGTTATGAACAGAGGAACTGTCCCATTTAACATCCTCTTACACTTTTGCCCATTTTGCCTTCATAACTTCTTTACCTCAGTTTCATGGTTTGAATATGAGGTGTCTCAAAAAAAAACTGCTAGTGCAAAAATATCAAGAGGCAAAATGATTGGCTTGTGAGAGCTGTGACCTAATCATTCCATCCTACTCTGAACTACAGGTGGGACATGGCCAGAGCGGGTGGGTGACTTGCAGGGCATGCCCCATCTTCCCTGAAGCCCTTCCCTGTTTCCTGGCTACCATGTACTGAGCAGCTACCCTCCACCATGCCCTTCTGTCCGATCTTCTGCCTCACCTTGGGCCAGAGCAATGGAGTTGGCTAACCATGAACTAAATCCAACTCCATGAACCCTCCTCTAACTTGCTCCCATCATGTGTTTTGGTCACAGCGATACAAAGCTAACACTAGGAATGGACATGAAAACTCCAAGTCACCTGCAAAATATCAGCAAAGCTATACATGATGAAAGAAAGAACACTGAAAAGTGACTTTTGGAGTCAGCCGAGGAAATATCATAGTGAGTGTTAAGAGTAGCCACTGATCAAGTTTAACCAAAGGCAAGTTGTCTGTATTCAGAACTTTCCAGGGAATAAATAATATTGATGCAACCAGTTTGGCAACAAATACTTAACTTTATTTTGTCTCATATGTTTTTTTCTGAAAGGAAAAAGATAGGAATAGAACAAATCCCAGGTCAATTTTGAGATAATAATCTGTGCTTTGTCCAAAAGCAGTGCCAAGTTCACATCAGGCTAAAGAAAACTAGACTCAGCACTACACGATTGAAAATGTAGTCAACTGTCAATGCCCTTGAAGGCTACAGAGCCAGTACCGAGAAAGGGCTGGCGGAGCTCCAAGAAGAGCAAGTTCACTCCCAATGCAACACCCCCTCTGATGGAAGTAGACCCAGGAGAGGAGACAGGCACATTCTTGAGTTGGGACAGGTTTTCCAGTTTGTCCCACACAAGATAGGTGATCAAGGATGCCTCCAACCTTAGAATTTAAAATATACCCACTCCTAAGTAAGTCTTGGGGCACAGGAAAAGGGAGGATAGTCATTGACCAAAGAGTATAAAGTTCTGGATGAGTAAGATTAAGGTTTGAATCCATTCCATCTACTTGATGTACTGTGTATTTCAAAATAACAGTAAACTTCAAATATCTCACCCTGAAAATGATAGGTAAGTGAGGTACTAAATTAACTGTAGTGATTCCACCCAGTATACATACATCAAAATACATCTACCCCATGAAGTATATATAATTATTTTATTGATCAAAATAATTTTAAATTTAAACAATATATGCATAGACAAGCTCAAATACACAAAGGAGCCATAATGTTAGTAGATACCATATCTTATATTTGGGGTTTCAGCTTATGCATTTATTATCTCCTATATCAGACATACTGACAACTCGGTTATGATAATTAAATGGTAGATGTCTAATATGTACAGCATAATTATCACTTTTACTTTACTTTTATCTGGCCATTTAACTACTGATAATGATTCTTTATGAATCAAGTTCTCAAGCTGGAGCTTTTCTACCTCATGTTCCTTTAGACCCTTGTAAAAACAATATAGAACTCCTACAGTGTGAAATTAGACCTAAACTTAATTATCTTGCAGCCTATTTCCTGAGTTTAATTAACTTTTCTGAATGGTTTCCACTGCAATGAGGACTAGGCCCATTTTGTATTATTTAGTGTTATAATTTCTCTTCTCCCTTAATTCCAAGGACATCACATACTCCCTCCAGTCCTAATTGCCATGGCAAATTCAAAGAGAACTGAAAAACAGCTATGACCAAAATTAAGAATGTGAGGCTATGCATACTAATATAGAGACGGAAATCTACGAGCATGCTACCTATAATCCCTGCCAGCCTCTAAATGAATTGACTTTAATATTTCATTATCTTGTTAAGTAAATTCAGATTATGGATTCAAATCCTCATCATCACAGATCATCAGGCTGCTTCAGGGGTAAAAATTGAGTCCCCACAACAGACTCTTATAAGCTACAATATGATACAGATTATACTTCAAGGTGGCTTCTTTCTCCATACTTCTATCCTGGACTGAGAAGACTGGATGTGGCAAGATATTCTGTCTCTTGAAAGGGCCTGAACTTTTTCAGGGTAGTGGAGCAAAGTGCAGTTTGGAGCCCAGCAGACAGGAATCAAGCCAAGGTTGTCTCATGAGCTCTACAGTCACCTGCAAGCTACCATCTGGGAGCCTATGTTTCCCTACTACTGAATGCAGATGAAGATAAATGCCCCACTGAGCAGAGAGGATGATGGCCAAATGAGATGATCAAAGAGAGCCCTCACTTTTCCCTCCCCCACACAAAATGTTAGAGAAGAAACACAGTCTCCTTCCAGGGAAGGTCACAGTTGACTTCTAACATGCCAGTATGCTTTCCTTGAACAACTAGCCACAAGGGGTTTCTCGTCCATGTCAACTTGTTTCGCTCAACTGTCCGGGACCTTTCTCCCCGTCCAAGAGTGAAGGGAGTAGAATGAGGAGTGCTTAAGATTGTTCTGAGCCATGGCAGCCAGGTAGCTGATCCCAGCCCCATGAACCAGTCATGAGGCTCTACCCAGCACCCATGCCCCAGGGAAGCACCTGAGCAGCCTACTCCAGAGCTTCCTGATCTGCAGAGATCCCCAGAAAATAGGTGAGCAGCCCCCACTCACCACCACCCCTCACTCTTTAGGAGCCAATCTTCTCAGTCACCCTTTGCCCCAGAAAGCAGTCATGCACCCCTGCTCCCCTCCCCCCATTGCTCCAGAAGCAGCCAGCTTATTCCAACGCCATACTCTTGACCCCAAGTAGCAGCAAGGCAACCAACCCTGCTACTTGACCCACAGAGGCCTAGGGAAACACAGAAACAGCCCTACCCAGTCACACACGAAGCAGTTAAACAGTCTCTCCTAAGCAGCTTGGCACACTGAAGCCCTGGGAAGCAAACAGGAAGTTCCACCCATCTGCCTGTGAACTAAACTTACTAAGAAGCCTATTCTCAGAAGCTCACCCTACTGAGGCCTTGAAAAAGCAGATTTTCATCTCCAGAAATCAGCTGGACAGACCTCCCTGAACAGGTCAGCACTAGAACCCCCATGAAGCCCTCAGACACTGACAGGCACCCCATCCTCGGCACACTGTGTCACCACCATATGGGCCCACCAGTATGCCTCCTCATACAACCCACAGAAATGTATAGGCACATAAAGAAAATGAAATTATGTAGGAATTGTAGGAAAATGGATGGAACTAGACATTATTATGTTAAACAAAATAAGCCAAACTCACATCAAGAGTGATATGTTTTCTCTCATGTGGAAGCTAGACAGGAAAAAGGAAAATGCAGGGCAGGAATTTTATGAAAATCAAAAGATCAATAGAGGGACTAGGGGATGGGAAGTAGGAAGGGAGGAGAGACAAGTGCTGGGGAGTAACATGGGCCAAATTATATTGTTATAGTGTGTGCATGTACGAATATGTAGCAACAAACCTCATATATAACTAATGCACGAGTAAAATGTGTAAAGAAAAAAAAACTGGATACATACCTCATGCATACAACCAGGCACACTGTACCAAGAGCTGACAGCCTAGCCACTTGTCCCAAGGGAGCTATATTCCACCTGGCAGTGCAATCCCACAATGCTCACAGCCCAGGCCACTAGGACTTTGCCAACGTGGATTACAGCTGAAGCTACAGACACTACACTGAAATGCACACCTGAAATCAAAGCCAGGGCAGCAAATCCAACCACTGTGTCAACCACACTTTGCCAACAGAAAGCCTTTTACTATGGCAGTCACCCTATAAAATTGGCACAGGCAAATCACCCACCAGATGCACTAATACGAATGTAGGGACATAAGCATGAAAAAGGTTGTATGATGCCTTCAAAGGAACACTGGCCAGCAACAGACCCCACAGCGGGGGTGGGGTATGGAGGAAATCAATAAATTGCCTGAAAAAGTTCAAAATAATGAACTTAAGAAAAATGTAAAGAGATATGAGAATACAGAAAATTCAATGGAATTAGGGATAGAGATTATAATAAATTAGAAATCTTGGAACTAAAGAACCTTATAAATGACACAAATACAGTTGAGAGCCTCAACAGAATTATCAGGACCAAAGAATCTGAGCTTTAACAGTTCTTTTGAAGTAACACAGTCAGAAGACAAAAAGGAGGAAGGAGAGGAGGAGGTGGAGCAGGAGAAGGGAAAAAGTCTTTGAGACTTATGGGACACCATTACATTAGCAAAGTTTTGCATTACGATATTCTGGAAGGAGAAAAATAGAAATCCCTACTCAATTAAATAATTGCTTAAATCATGCCAATTAGAAAAGACAGACATCCCGGTCCAAGAAGTTCAAAGGACCCCAAATAGATCTAATCAAAAAAGATGCTTTTCACACCAAATTATAATCCAACTCTCAAAAGTACATGACAACGTATGCTAAAAACAGGCAGAGAAGCATCAAGTCACTTGTCAGGAAATCCCTATTTGATTAACAACAGACTGTTCTGCAGAAAGCTTAGAAGCCAAGGAAAGAAAAAAAAAATCAAGAATACTCTACCCAGCACAGAAATCCTTCAAAAAAAAAAAAAAAATGAGAAAGGCTATCCAACACAAAAACTGAGGGAAATTCATCCCCACTGGATGGATGCTCCAAGAATTAAGGGAGTTCTATACTAAAAACCTGAAAGCATGTAAAAGTACAGAACTCAACAGAACAGCAGATAGACAGGAACTATATCAATACTGAAAACCACCAAACTGCAGAGATGGATGTAGGAAGAAAGGTGTATACAAAACAAAATTAAATTAAAATGACAAGAGTATGTCTCTACCTCATAACCTTGAATGCAAGTGAATTTAACTTTGCCAATGAAAAGATACACACTAGCCAAGTGGATTTCTTAAAACTAGACCCATCATTATGCTGCCTATAAGAAACTCACTTCACCATGTTCAGACACATGACTGAAAATGATA
This sequence comes from Aplodontia rufa, assembly GCA_004027875.1. NCBI lineage: Eukaryota > Metazoa > Chordata > Mammalia > Rodentia > Aplodontiidae > Aplodontia > Aplodontia rufa. Next base: position 23,245 of record PVKS010019953.1, on the reverse strand, counting down.
GGAACCAAAAGCAAGCATAAGTAACTATACTTAGATAAAATCGATTTTAAATCCAAAACTTATAGAAAGATAAAGGTTGTTTATATAATGATAAAGGGATCAATTCAAGGCATCCACTTATATTAAAGCCCACATTATAAAACGTATGATCTCTAATAAAAAGGTTGGAGATTAACACCTGTTTCACCAATGAACAGATGACCCAAACTAAAGAAACAAACATGTAGTTTAACTATATTATAGACATAATTTATTCAACAGACATTTACAAAGCATTTCATTCAACAGCTGCAAAATACTTATTACTCTTATCAGTACATGGGACACTCTCTAGCATAGACCCTATATTAGGCACAAATTTGAATGACTTAATTTGAAAGCATGATACCTTTTTTTTAGCAATGCAATAAAAGAAAAAATTAGAAATTTGTATTAATTTATGGAAATTAAACAACGTACTCTTGAATGACCAATGGTTAAATGAAGAAGTCAAAAGAAAAATTCAAGCTGGGCATGGTAGCATACACCTGTAATCCCAGCAGTTTGGGAGATGAGGCAGGAGTATCACCAGTTCAGCACCAGCCTAAGCTATTTAGGAAGACCCTGTCTCAAAATGAAAAATAAGCAGCATAGGATGTTGCTCAGTGGTTAAGTACCCCTGGGTTCAATCCCTGATACCTAAAGTAAGAAAAATTCAAGAATTTCTTAAAACAAGCAAAAATGAAAAGCCTACCAAAACCTATGGGATACAGTTAAAACAGTCCTAAAGAGGAAAGTGAGTCCTAAAGAGGAAAGTTTATAGCATTAAGAGCCTACAAAAAGAAAAATTTTAAATAACCTAATAATGCAATCTAAGGAACTAGAAAATCAGGAACAAACCTAACTCGAAATTAGAAGAAATTACAGAGATCAGAGCAGAAATAATTTAAAAACTACTAAAGATCAGTTAACATGAAAAGATGGATTTTGAAAGATAATTGACAAACCTTTAACTAGGCTAACCAAGAAAGAGAAAAGACTCAAATACGGGTAAAGGAGACATTAGAATACCTCAGAAAATCAAACGATCATTAGTAAATATTACAAACAACTATATGCCAACAAATTGGAAAATCTAGAAGTAACAACAAGTATCTGGATAAATATAACTTGCCAAAATTCATATAACTTGCCAAAATTCAATCAAGAGATACAAAAACCCTGAACAGATCAATAATGAGTAATGAGATTCAATCAGTAGTTCTATATCCCAGCATCGAAAAGTCTAAGAAAGGATGGTTTCATTGCTGAATTTTACCCAATTATCATTTTTAGGAGGGTGGGTGGACACTAGAGATTGAACCCATGTTTACTTTACCACAGCTATAATCCCAGTCTTTTTTGGTTTTATGAAACAGGGTCTCACTAAGTTGCTGAGGCTGGCCTCAAACTTGCAATCTTCCTGCCTCAGCCTCCTGAGTCACTGGAATTACAGTCATGCACCACCACAACCAGCTAATTTTACCAAACTTTTCAAGTACTACTGACAATTCATCTCAAAATATTTCAAAATATTAAAAGGAAGGGAACCTGCCAAACTCATTCCACAAGGCCATCAGTCCCTAATACTAAAACTGAAAAAAGATACAACAAAAAACTGTAAGTCAATACCACTGATGAACCCAAGTGCAAGAATTTCAAGAAAACACTAGCAAGTTGATCCAACAGTACATAAAGATTATACACCATGATCAAGTGGGATTTACCCAAGGAGGCAAGTATGCTTCAATTTATGCAAATCAAACAATGCATCATACTGGCAGAATGTAGGATATCAACCATATAAGCATCTCCATAGATGCAAAAAAAAAAAGCATTTGATAAAATTCAACATTCATTCACTTAAAAAAACTCAAAAAATTAGGTATAGAATGTATCTCAATAGGACTGTTTATGACAGACTTATAACCAACATCATACTGAATAGAGAAAAAGCAGAAGTCATTTCTTCAAAGATCAGGAACAAGACAATGATGTCCATTTTCACCACCTTTAAGTCTTAGCCAGACCTTAAGTAAGACAAGAAGGCAGTGGCATCCAAGCAGCAGATAGTCAAATCATTCCTGTTTATAGATGTGATTTTGGATGTGAAAAAGTCTAAAGACACAAAAAAACAAAAGTGTTAGAAGTGATTTTAAAATGTTAGACAGCCAAAGGAATTAAAATCAATATGTCAAAGATATCTACCCTCTCATGTTTACTGTGGAGCTACTCAATATCCAAGATAGGGAGTCAACCTACATGTCCACTGGTAAATGAATGGGTAAAGAAAATACAGTAGAGCCAGGCACAGCGGTGCAATCCACTTCCAATCCCAGTGGCTTGGAAGACTGAGGTGGAAGGACTGCAAGTTCAAGACCAGCCTCAACAATTTAGCGAGGCCCTCAGCAACTTAGCGTGACCCTGTCTCAAAATAAAAAATACAAAAGGGCTGGGGATGCTGCTCAGTAGTAAAGTGCCTCTGGGTTCAACCACCAAGACCAAAAATAAATTAATACAAATTTTAAGAAGAATATGATATATATTACACACACACACACACACCGCAATATTATTCAGCCATAAAAAATAAAATTATCATGTGCAACATGGATGGATCTACAGGACATTAAGTGAAATAAGTTCAAGCACAGAAAGCCAAAAACACACATTCTCACTTGCATATGGAAGTTAAATCATTGACCTCAATTAAAGTAGAATAAGTGTTTGCCAGAGCCCGAATGGCAGTGGGAGAGGGAGGGAAGACAGGGTGGTTGACAGGTACAAGCCTGCAGTTGGACAGGAGTAACTTATATTCCATAGCACAGTGGATAACCAACGACTAGACGGGTATTTCAAAATGGTAGAGAGGATGTGAATAATCCCAAGACACAGATGTCTGGTGATATATGCCCATTACCCTGATCGGATCGTTACACATTGTGTATGTGCACTGAAAAGTCACACTGTACTCCATAAATATGAGCCATTACTACGTGTCTTAAGAACTCTTTTTTAAGAAAAGACTGTGCTAATCCATGGAAAGAGGCGTCTCCACTCCAGGAAGATCATGTAGAGCCACAGACTGATGACAGCAGCCTGCCCATCACTGCTGACCACTTGAGACCTTCACCCAAGAGTAAAGGGAAGGCCAAGTGGGCCTCTGACTCAGGTGACATGTGATGCCACATCTTTGGCTCACACCAGTGATAACAAGTGTTGATTTGAATGTCCCTCCTTAGGTTTCCAAAGATGGTTGTCCCAACTCCAACACAAAGCGACTCTGGAAGTGCTGTTCCCCTGTGCTACATGCCCTAGATCTAAGGGTGTCAAGGTTGAACCACTCGATCCTCGGTCCTCATACAACAAAGGTGGTATGTGCACTAAGGTCCTGGTGCTTTCTTGCTGTTGCCTTATCTCATAGTCCAGGAAGGATTCTGCACCACACATTTATCATCTTGTTGCTTTCATTCCAAATTGTCCAATCTGCCTTGTTCAAGGAAATAATCCTCAAGGATTAGTCCAATATCCTATTCTGTTCTTCAAAAACAAAGACTCCCATATCACAGAACCTATTTCTCCTATTTAGTCCATAATATTAACCATTGCAGACTCTTAAAATTCACACACCGGTCCTCATTTCCAATTTTTGCAAACTTGGCCTTGAAATCATTGAGCCAGAGTAGACTCTGCGCCTGCTCATCCTCCTGCCTGGTCTCTCCCCACCCGCCCACACACTCCACTGCTCAGACTTTAAGTCATCCCTGCGCACCCTGCTCTTGTACCTGCCAACATCATCCACCCTCTAAATGTGGCCAGCAGCTGTTTATTTACAATTAGATTTGCCAGCTGGAAAGCAAACATTCTACGTAACCGAATCAATCAATGTTGCAGGGAGGAAAAAAACCAGGTATGGCGTGAAATGGAGGACAGGAACATTACATTACATTGCAGCTGTCCTTGTCCAATGCCATTAGATGTTCTCAGCGCTAAGAATCATAACTATGGTCTGTGATCAGCTGTTTTCCAGTTACAGATTCAACATCTCAGAAATACAGCCCAGTAGAGGTAAAGATTTGGCTCCAGAACCCCATAGCCTTCATCTGAAGACAAGAGCAAGCTTATCCTAAGGAATGGTTCTCTAAAATGGAATCCAAGTTTCTACACCACGCTAGCAGTTTTATTTTCTCTTTCACTCAAGTAGTGAATTTAAGTAGTTATCAGAGCTAAACCACATATTCATATTGGGACTTTGAAATATTACACTCCCAGTCACATGGTATGTGCTGGTGTTTATATAAATGGGGAGACATTCTCTCATTTTGGAAATCTTGATTAATGCTTCTTCATAAAGTGACCTCTTTATAAATTAATCCTCCTGTTTTCATCGATTCACATATTTTCAGATGTTCATGACTGACTGTTAACACACAGCTCACATTGTTAAAACATTTGCCTGTTTGTTCCTAAAAACTGGAAAAGCAAACAAGTAGTGATTTAGTTGGAATACTGCAGGGAGGGTTTAACAGTGTGACTTGGGTTCCGTAACTACTGTTCAAGTTGGTGCAACTTTGTTTTTTTTTTCCTAAGTTTGAGTGGGGGGAGTAGTGACTGAGAATCATGAAGTGGTATAGTGGGCTACTAATTAAAAAATTGAAGGGTAACTGAACATGATTGCAGTATATGCCATAATATTTTTAACCCACAAAGACTTCATATGAATGCAGTTACACCTGTCAACACCCTCAAACTCACTACAATCCGACTTTGAAGAACCTGTGCTCCTCTGGCCCTGCTGTACCATGAACTTGAAAGCCTCCGCTTTCTGGGTGCTGGTTCCCAACAGGAAACTATTTCACTTGGTGTGATCGCAGGAAGGTCTGCTGAAGCCTCTCACAGCTCATGGGCCATGTCTACTGGCACCTGCTGCAGATCCCTCTGCCCTCATTAGTGGCAATGCTGGCAGCCAACAGAAACTACAACTTGGAGAGTTAAGGAAGCAGGAAAAGACAGTGGTGGACTTAAGAATGAATAGAGCTCTCTTGGTCGAGTGGTGAGATCGACTGGAAGCAGTGCTTGCCTGTGCTTCCCTGATCCTGGAACCCAGCGGAAACATTGTGGGCTTTGAGATGAAGCCTGTTCCTAGAAAGAGTTCACCTCAAAGTCATGGTGTTAACTTTTTCTTCCTATGTGTGATTATTTTGCTCCTGGAAAAAATTCCCTCTTTTCTCACCCACCTCCTATACTCATTCCCATCTCTCAGCACATCCAACCAACAGCATTATATTTATTTTGATTTGGTTAAATGCAATATAAATTAGTTCTGGGGAACTTTGGCCGAGTAGAAGAGCAAGATGGGCAGCCACATAGAAGGCAGGCTGGAAACCAGGGGTAATGTTGGAAATAATGGGCAGTCTCTTCAGAGCACTGAAAGATGAGTCAAATCCTGCCATTTCCAGTCCATCATTCTGTTCATGATTCAAACCCCTGGGTTGACTTCTGTGCCTACCCTTGGGAAGAATAAGCCAGGACCCTCTGAAATTCCCATGGAAGTTCTGTGTACTGGGAAGGGGAAGGTCTCCAATGAGAGTGACAGAAGATAGGCTGGATGCTGGGTGGGCCTTGCCCACGACCACCCACCACAATCACCCAGTGTGTCCAAGAGGCAACAGGATGAAGCCAAGAAACCACATGCCAGGCTCAGCTCTCAAAAGTATACATTCATCTCACTGTTCATCATGTAGCTAAATGTGTCGCCTCCTCCCCTGCACTGGCTGGGTTCTAGCATTTCCTCTAACAGATTTCTCACAACATTCACCAGGATTCAATTCCCACTGTGATCTGAACCTGAGACCATCTAAAGTTTCCATATTGAAACCCAGTCCCCAAGATGTTGTAAGGGGAAGATCCTTTGGGAGGCAATTGGATTATGATGGCGGAACTCTCATGAATTACATTAGCACCTTTGTAAAGGGGGCCCAAGGGATCTTGTCTGCCCCCTCCGCTATGGAGGGACACAGGTCAGCAAGGTGAAAGTCAGTAGAAGACCCTCACAAGAACTTGACCATGCTGGCACCCCAAGTCTGTGATTCTCAGCCTCCAGAGCTCAGAGACAAGTTTATCTACAAGCTATCCAAATTTATAGTGTTTTTTTTTTTTTACAAAAATCCAAATGGACTAAAACAATCAACTCTTGAACTTTAATCACATTTATCACAAAGCATTTTCAACCACATCAGTGTACCCAGTAGAACTTTCTGGGATGGTAGAAATGTTTTCAGTCTGGGCTATCTAATATGGTAGCCACCAGTCACTCAAGACTAGTGCAGCTGAGGAACTGAATTTTTTCTCATTTCAGTTAATTGAAATGTGAAATCATTAAAAATGGGTAAAAACTACAGTATTGGACAGTGCAGAAGAGAACACAGAAGTGTCTATCTGAAACCTGTATCATTTCCATCACTGTTGCACTCGCGTGTTCTATCAGCGTAGAATATTGAAAACAAACATTTTTGAGGTTATAGCAATTCTGTTCCAATTGCAAAAATGTGGCTAATAAAGCACCCTGTCATTAAATGACTTGCATCAGGTCACCCAAAATCTAACCTATCCCCAAACAAATACATGAAGCCCCAGGAAATGCTGGGCTTCAGTGTGAGCTCTCCATGGGTGCATGGCCTTGGTAAATCCAGTTCTTTCAGTTCTTGAAAAGAAGGGACAAGGCTAGTTATTCTTGGGCCTCTTTATTCCAACTCTAACTCAGTTATTTTTCTCCCATTAAAATCTAGAAGCTGGGGGCTGGAGCGGTGGCTCAGTGGTTACGGCGCTTCCTGGCATGTGCAAGTACATGGGTTAGAACCCCAGCACCCACATACACAACTAAGTGTCAGTATATGATCCTGCTATTATTCCTCTTCAGTATTTTTCCAGGGGATTTAGAATCAGCACATTACAGCAACACAGCAATATCTTTGTTCATAGCAGCTCAATTTACAATAGCTAAATTATGGAAACAATCCAGATGTCCCTCACTTGATGAATAGATCCAAAAACTGTGGTACATATATACTATGGAGTTTTACTCAGCAATTAGAAACAATGATATTGCAGCCTTTGAAGGTAAATGGATGGCTATGGAAGAAATCATGCTGAGTGAAATAACCCAGAGAACCAAGGGTCGAACGTCTCCACTCATCCGTGGAGGCTAGATCTAGACCCTGGCCATTAAGAAAGGAGGTCTATTTCCATGTTTTAAATCCAGATAAGGTGTAACGTCATGCAACCTAAGGCATTTGTAGAGATGAATTTGGAAGGGGGAGTAGGAATAAGGGTGGGTAATTGGAGGGGGGTTCTTGGGGTTAAATCTAATTTTCAGAATGTATATATATATTATTTCATTAGAAACTTGTTTGATTGTTCAACAAATAAATTTCTGAATAAAATAATTTTTAAAAATCTAGAAGCTGTAATACAAGGATTGAGAACAAGGAACTCCTAGTTCAGGCTGGCAACTAAGCGATGAAGCTGGAACACACAGGCCCTGGCCGTCACACAACTGGGAAGGGGCACTTCCCTCAGTATTCTGATTATCAGACTTTAAGGTTTTTTTTTTTAAAGAGTTTGCATCTAAAGCCATTTGTAAGAAAATCTGAGTTAAGCAAAACTCCTTCATGAGCAGGGTGTGACAGGGTGCTGCAGATGCATTGTGGTTGAAAACCTGGAGTCGGGGTGCTGGGGGCACACCTGTAATCCTAGACCAAGACACGGTGATCAGAAGTTTGAAGCCGGCCTGGACCACTTTGCAAGACCGTCTCTCAAGATCAAAAGAGCTGGGTATGCAGCTCAGTAGTGGCGCACCCCTGGGTACGATCCCCAGTACCAAAAACAACCTGGATCACTCAAACTGTTTTCTGACCCACCCCCACCCCGTTTTCTGTCAATTTATATTTCTAAATTCCCCTTCTGTGCTCCAAACATGATTCACATTCAAATGTCGACTGTTCCATCAAGCTCGATGCCAACATGATCATGTTTCTCATAACCAGAACTGAGAGAGAAGTCATCATAATCCACCAAAGATAATTGATGGGTGACGGTCCCTCCTTTATCATTCATGATGCTACAAAGGGAATTCAAGTGTGAAGGGATTCAGAGATTATGTGACTTATTAAAATTTGTGCTTTATGGAAAACTGATTCAACTTAGTCTCAGATAAAACAGAAAATTACTGCATAGAAAACTAACCTTTCACTAAACATTACTTGTCAAGGCCACAAATTTTATGGCAGTAAGAGACTTCAACCACCAGGTGGCAGCATCGTACCATTAAAGCTTAAACTTTAAAATTAGTTTATAAAATTGTCATGACCCAAAGTCAAGTCCATCTGTAAGCTTTCTAGGTTTCTTCCTAGCTCAGTTTCTTTTTTTGTAATTATTTATATTATTTGAGTTTTATAACTGGTTTAATCCATTTACCCTTAAATGTTCTAAATGTTGAGTTACCAAAAACCTTCAGAATTGGAATTAGAGTAAAATTTCATACGTGTTTTTAATGAACCTGCTTAAATAATGTCCTTGATCATTAACCTGTTTGTATAATAGGAATGACAAGTACTACATTTTGTAAGAGAAATTCTGGATGTCAAGATTTGTATCCTGGAATACCTCAAGAGAGACTAGATATGCAAAGGGTCTTTTAAAGCTGGGAGAACCGCTCAGTGGTGTAACACTTGGCTAGTGTATACAAGGCACAAGGTTCAACCCAACCCCAAAAAGAAAATACTGGGTTTTCACCCCTGTGTGCCATATTTTACTGCATAACTGAAGATTTTATACTAAATTGTTTTGCATAAGAAGTGACATGAGACCATTATGTGAGGCTCACCACCAAAAAAAAAAAAGTCAATATTACTAAAAAATTTAAGCCATCTTTAGTGCACAATTAGGATGCAAGGAATACTAATGAAGATATGTTAATGTGGTGTCAATAATTATGCAATGAAGTATGTACTCTGGAAATACCACCTAAACTTGCTTCTCAACTATAGTGTGAAACAAACCGATTCCCAGCCAAATAGGAATCAGTTTCTTCTCTCCTTTCACTCATATCAAATGTGTTTCAACAAACCATGAGAAACTGCCATCTCCTCTCAATTTGAGCCAAGCAAAATATTCTGCCACTAAACATACATTTATGGCAGCTGGAGTGGCGGTTCAGTGGTTACAGTGCTTGCCAGGCACGCATGAGGATGATGGTTCAAACCCCAGCACCGCATGCACAGTGAAGAGTTGGAGCAACGAAAGCCACGTGAAAAACTAAAAATTCTCTCTCTCATTGTCCCTTTCTCTTAAAAAAGAAAAAAGTATATACACAAATATCCATAATGCCATTTTCTATTTAAAAAGTAATAATTCCTTATTACAAAATACCCAGAAAGGTTACAATTTTCAGTGGTCTCAGTGTTATCTTAGCCCATTCCCACTGCTATGTTGAAATGCCTTAGAGCGAGTAATTTATAAGGAACCAGGACTTAGCTTCTCAGTTCTGGAGACTGAGAAACCCTAGATGAAGCCAGCAGGTCCTATGGTGAAGCCTCTCTGCTTTCCAGATGGTACTGTTTGCTGTGTCCTCACACAAGAGGACCAAACAGCACCCTCTTTCCTCTGCTGGAAGAGGGCCATTTGCAATGACTTCAACCTCATGATTTACCATCAAGGACCCACCTCCTAATACTACTACACTGGCAGTTAAATTTCAGTAGATTAATTTTGGGGGCACATGTTCCAACCATATCATTCTGCCCCAGTACCCCCAAAATTCATTTTCTTCTCACACACAAAATACATTCATTTTATCCCAATAGCCCCAAAGGTCCTAACTCTGTCAAGTGTCAACCTCAAGTCTCCTCTAGATATCATCTTGTATCAGAGACAGCTGAGACTTAGACCCTCCCAGCTACAAACCTATGAAATCAAATAGGTTGTGTTTCCAAAATGCATTCCTGGGACAACTATGGGTTGAACATCCCTGAGCCTAAAGGAGAAATGAAGGGTAAGCGATCCCAGATGAGTCCAAAACTAAACAGTGCAAACAAAGTTAATTCCTGAAACTTAAAAAAAAAAAAAAAAAAAAGAAAAGAAAACATCATCCGTTTGGACTCGCCTCCCACCTTCTGGACTCACCGGGATGAGAGCTGAGCCCTGTGATCCTAGGCAGCCCCATACCGACGGCTTTTCTAGGCACGGCCCATGCTGCCACTCTGAGGCAGGAGTTGGAGTTGAGTGCCCTGGCAGTCCCAAGAAGCCGAGGAACTTGGAGAATCATTCTTCCAATGTCTTAATGAATAGCATCTGGCTTCCTTCTACCCAAATAATCTCCTTATCCAGTACTTGCTTGACCACACCCTGAGTGTTCTGACCTTAACAGACTTCATTCTTTACAGGGTTAAGCAAAAGTATTTCCAAATCTAAGTTTCACTTAGATTTTTATTTGTCTCTTACATTTTATTAAGCTGTCAAAAGAAACCACGCAGCATCCTGAACACTTAGAGATTTCTTCTACCAACCATTGATTCATTGCTCTGAAGTTCTGCTTTCCACAAAGGACCAGGTCACCGACAATTCATCCAGGTTCTTTACCACGTTTAACAAGATGGCCTTTCCTCCAGTTTCTGATCTTAAATTCTTCATACTAAGACATCATCCGAATGGGCTTTACATCCATATTTCTAGTTTTCTCATCATGACCCCTCACATTATCTCTACAAATTTGTGGGTTTCCTTGTAGCTTTCTTCAGAGCCCCCACCAGAATCGCCCTAATGCTCCGCTCTCAGCAGCGCAGGCCTTTCCCAGCAAGCTCTTCAAAACTGTCCCAGCCTCTGCCTATTCCAGTTCAAAGCCGCTGTTAGAGCAGCACCCCACTTCTTGGTGCCATTCATTTTTTCTACTCCCATTGTGATTACCAATACATATGGTTAATCTAGAAAGAAGTTCATTTTCTCAGTTCTGGAGGCTGGGACATCCAAGATCAAGGCACCAGCAGTTTTAGTGTCTGATGAGGGCTCATCCTGCTATATCCTCACAGAGCACAAGGGCAGAGAGCTCTCTGGTGCTTTTCCCTTGGGATAGAGGGTAGGGATAGAATCCAGGGCTCTGCACACACTGAGCTTAGCAAGCTCTCTACCTTTGAGCTACACCCATAGACCATTCCTGCACTTTATTTTCTACTCATTCAACACTTATTTTTCACCTTTTAATTGGTACATTCCAGTTGTGCATAATGGTGGGACTTGTTACACATTCGTACATGCACACGACAGAACAATTTAGCCAGTTACCAATCTTGGTATGTCCCCTGCCCCCCTCTTCCCTCCCCTAGTCCCTTTCTTCTCTCTTCAATTTTCATAAGAACTCCCACACCTTTTTCCTTTCTTTCATATGAGAGAACATATGACTCTTAACTTTGAATTTGGCTTATTCACTTAATGTTCTCAAGTTCCATTTTCCTGCAGATTACAATTTCTTTCACTGAAAAAAAAAAAAAAAACTCCCTGTGTATATACCACATTTTCTTTTCCCATTCATTAATAGACATTCGGCTGGTTCCACAGCTTGGGTGTTGACCATGGGTAAGCATGTATTGCTGTAGTGAGAGGCCCTAGTGCTGCAGGATAAACACAGAGGAGTGGTGTCACTGGGTCATACGGTGGCTCCCTGCCTCGCCTTAAGAAAGCTCCATAGTAATTTCCATAGTCGTTGTACTAATTTACAATCACACCAACAGTGTACAAGTGTTCCTTTTTCTCTCCAACATTTATTATTCTTTGTATTCTTGATGCTGCCATTCTGACTACAATGAGATGAAATCTGTCTGTTTCTGATTTTCATTTCCCTCATTGCTGATGCTGTTGAACATTTTCCCGTGTATTTGTTGGCAATTTACATTTCTTTTGAAAAGAATGTTTAATTCATTTACCCATTAATTGGCTTATTGGGGGGGTCGTTTTTTTAGTTCTTCACATATCCTGGCTATTAATCCTCTGTCAGAAGAGCAGCTAACAAAGCTTCTCTCCCATTCAGGTTCCTCCCGTGCTCTGTGTGCAGAGCTGGTGCACACTGGTTTCAATTCCCATGCTGGCCACTACTTCTGTAACATAAAACTAAGCTATGTGGATTTTGCTAATAGTTGTTTCACATACACTGTAAAATAGCTCGGGTTCTCTTGGGGGCATTTTCTTATATACCTCTTGACTATGTTCCAGAAGTAGAATCAAAGTCTTCTCCAGATTTCTCCTCAATTCTATTTCTGTGGTGGATTTATTGATTTGCATATGTTAAGCCATCCTTGCATCTCTGAGATGAAACCAAGTTGGCCATGATGTACAAGCTTCTTCATACGCTGTTGAATATTATTTGCCAGTATTTTATTAAGAATTTTTGCATCTACATTCGTTGGGGATGTTGGCCTGTAATTTCCTTTGCTTGATGTGTCCTTATTTGGTTTGGGTATGAGGTAACACTGGCTTCATAGAATGAATTTGGAGTATTCTGTCCCTTTCCATCTCCCATCTCAAATGTTATTGTCAGGAGTACCATCATTACCTCTTTAAAGGTCTTACAGAAGTTTTTAAACAAGGGCAGTAAGCCCGCTGATAGCTCCAACCTCATGACAATCTCCTCCCGAAGTTCCTACCTCCTATGTTATCACCCTGGTAACTGTTTTAACATGAATTTGAGGGACAGTTTACACCATTACAAAAGTCCTCAATTTTCTCGAGAGGTGTCTGTTTCCCAGACTGGTTTCAAACTGGTGGATTCAAGTGATCCTCTTGCGTAGTTAAAACTCCATGCCTAGCCTCAAGTGTATGTACATACATACATACATACATACACACACATATACATACAGGCTGGAGCAGTGGCTTGGTGGTTACAGTGCTTGCCTGGCATGTGCAAGTACACAGGTTCAAATCCCAGCAACCCACAAACACAATTAAGTGTCAGAGCAACAAAACCCATGTGAAAAACTCAATAAAATTTGATTCTCTCTCTCTCATTGTCCTTCTCTCTTTAAAACAAAAAAAAAAAACCCACCACCAGTTTTTGGTACCTTTCCCAAAACAAAGTTTGCCTCATTTTTTTTTTTTTTAAGAGAGAGGGACAGTGAGAAAGAGAGGAAATTGATTTTCATTTAGTTTTTCATGTGGCTTTCATTGCTTCTAGACTTTGTTGTGTATGTGGTGCTGGAGTTTGAACTTGTGTACTTGCACATGCTGGGCAAGCGCCATAACCACTGAGCCACTGCTCCAGCCCCTTGCCTCATCTTTTTTATAGGAGGTATAAAAGTAAGTTCCTGACAATTTTGTCACAGCCATTTTTAATCCCAATTGTGGCAGTCACGACTTCAGAAATAGTTATCAAAGCATTCTAATAAAGCTTATTAATATCTTAATTATAAAGAAAGCTTATGTTTTTCCTTCTTTCACTCATTTAATGAATTTATATGTTGAATAAAAAAATATATTGAACCATTAGTCTCCTCCACCTGTCCTATGAGGTCCTTAGGAGACCTAAAGTTCTGAACACTTTCTCTAAAATATACACACACACACATTTCACCTGCACTAAAACAAGATATAATTTTCAGAGGACTTGGGCACTGGGAAGTCATGCTCTTTTCCAACAGAAAGAACCTCTGGCCCTTTCAGTGTCTACTGTCTGCGAGACTGTGCCTTACACACAGGACAGCACAAGAACACATTAAGTTAAGCAGGAGGGACCCTACTCTCTCCTTTACTTAAAGGTACACTTAGCAAGTTTACTTGTTCATTTGCTATTTTATACTATTTTGTACCCTACAAACAAGATCTATATGGAATCTAGACCATCTCAAAGACAAAAATAGTCACATACACAAATGCCATGGTAAGGTGCCAGGCTCCGATTTTGTTGGTGGGTGAATAAGTCAGGGCAAACATTCGGTAGAGCAATTTGATGATCTTTCTACAGGTGCAAAGTCCTACTTCCAGAAAAATACCCTAAGAAAATCATCATGACTCTGCTAGTGATATAGCCCAAAAGATATGTGGATAGCCCTGAATTATTAGAATAACACTGCCAACATTAATAGACGGTTTAAGTATATACATTCATTAGCCTTTCATACTGGCTTGGTAAGGGTTAGTGATAGTGAAACATTTTTGATACATTAAGTGGGAAAAGATTCTAAAATAGTTGGTGCCCTTCTCATAACACACCCCAGGAATGATACGTACTTAATAGTTAAAAATTATAGAATTGTGGTTATTTTTCCCCTTCTCTTCTTCTGATTAGTTTTTTTCTCAACTATAACCTTATATAATATGCATTTATTTCTGCAATAAACAAGATTGGTGTCAGTTTTAGACAAGGTACACTGAGGATCTTTGATCATTAAAACCAATGGCCAAGACAAACTGGAAATTTGGGAAGCCAAGGAGGTAAAAACCATTCAGCACCAACAACACTGAAACTGAGGCAATGCCTGCCCCAGCCAAGGAAGTTTCCAAGCAGCGAGCAATTTCAGGAAGGAGAAATCAGGGTCCACAATGGAGCAACAGAGCCACATCAGGGACCAGAAATGCTGCAGGTGAACAGAGGAGGGGAGGTGACAGCTGATGTGACACCCACCCCATGCCCATTTTAACTCCTATAATGGTGACTCCTGATATATAAACCTCTTTATATAAGGCTAATAATGAAATGAGTCCAAATCTCTAACTTTATACATAGCAGCTCCCTAAGGCTATAGCCTTTGGGAAAAGACATTTTTATTTTCAAAAGTATATCCCTGTCCTCATCCAGAGAAAACTGCCACCAGAATTGAAGACAAAATTCAGTCCTTTGCTAGATCAGATTAATAGCAGACTCCAGCTCTCCTGCCAATTGTACTTTTTACAGAGAGACTGTTTCATGTAAAAATATGCAAACTTGCTCCTTTGTAAGTCAGAGCACATTTAACTCACACATGTTAAAAATCTCAAAAGATTCCTTGGATTTGCACCCTCAATTGCTTTTTCTCTTCTACCATCTGTCTTCAGCCTTGCCTGCTTTTCCACAAGAAGCTAAAATGATTCAAGGCTCCATCCCCAAAGCACAACTCTGCAGGGACAATCCACAGTCCCATCAGTGAAACTCTTACTGAAAATTTTTGAATTTATCCCTTGCATGCCTTAAAGACTGTCCCACGTGACAACATTAGTTGTGACCAAAACCTCAGTGTCAAAGACCCAAGTACAGAAATTCGACATATTTTGAGCTCTTATGTTGCTCAGTTGGTAGACACTCAGTCACCTCAGAATCCCTTCCTTTGTACTGGTGATATCTAAGTTTTGAGCATTTATACAAAGCCCGTGCCTTGAAAGGTGGGCCCTACACCAGCATCCTCCAGGTGTTTCCCAATCCACACCCAGCTGCCCAAAGAGCTAAGAGGTTCCCCCTCTGGATAACACTAATGAGTGAGAGAAGCAAATCTGAATTTAATTGTCTCTGCCCAAAGAGGGCAATTTTTTTTTCCTTTTTTTTTTTTTAAGATGGCTATAGAGATACAATTGAGGGGGAAACATTATCAAACATTCAAGAACCAATGTATATATATTTAGTTATCCAGGGCTAATGCCATATCATGGATGCCCAGCTTGGGTTTCCCCTGCTGCTGTTTCCCCCAGAAGAACTCCTGAGGTAAATGGGTATCTCGTGGAGGGCAGAATCTCCTTCTGAGATGATTCCCCCATATTCCCACCCTCCAGTCTCCTAGGAGTTCTTCCTTCACCCTCCAACCCCCCCACCCCATCCCCCTACCTACGCCTCCAAGTATCCTAGGGAGTCATTTCCCTGTTGCGTTGAGAATCATACAATTTGAAGTTATTGTTAGCTTAGCCATCTAACATACTGCTTCCCACTGTATTCTAGCTTTCACAGATGAGAGATACCATTCGGCCCTTGAGTCTCTGAGATTGGGAGACTTCACTTAGCATAATTCTTTCCATCTCCATCCATTTGATTTCAAAAGCCATAATATCGTCTTCTCTAATGGCTGAGTAGTATTCCATTGTATATATGTACCAAAGTTTTTGTATCCACTAGTCAAGTGAGGGGCATCTGGGTTGGTTCCATAATTTAGCTATAGTAAATTGAGCTGCTATAAACATTGATGATCTGTATGTCTGTAATATGCCAATTCTCTTTTGGGAAAATACCCAGGAGTGGGATAGCTGGGTCTTAAGGTGATTCCATCCTTAATTTTTTGAGGATTCTCCATACTGCTTTCCATAATGGCAGAACCAGTTTGCAGCCCCACCAGCAGTGTAACAGTGTTCCTCAAAGAGGGCAATTTTTAAATCCTTCCAGATTCTACAGTTAGTTTCTATCATTTTCCTTGTCCAATATTTTTCTAAATCTTTTTGTAAGATGGTGGCTATTTACTTATAGCTCATCTTTATTCAACTCAAATTTAACTTTTCAGTAATTCTGAAATATTCTGAAGCACAATTCATGATAGCAAGTACTTATCAGTCTAAGTCACACAGATACATGCTACCTGCTCAAATGGATGGATATCCCAGGCAAAGCTAGCACGGTGCTCTTTGTGGGACATTTCTGTGCCTCCCTCCTCCTGTCAGCCACACTATAGAAGGTGCACAATAAATATAGGCTCTCCTGTTTTTCCTTGTGATAGTGGCAGCAGTAGAACAGCCATTAAGAGCATGAGCCCTGGACCCCTGATGCCGCGTTGAACACCAGCTCTGCCACTCACTACAGGGCAACCTTGGCTGAAGGCTTGCGCTCTGGGCCTTAGGCTCCTCACCTGCAGGATGAGGTAATAACACCTGTCACACAGAACCATTAAAATGACTAAATAATATAATTTATATTAGAAGTGTGTGGCACAAGCCACTGAAGATATCCATTAAATCAGGTCATAAAAATAACCGTTCTAGGGCTTGAGCAGTGGCTTAGCTATTGCAGTGCTTTCTGGCATGTGCAAGAACGCAGGTTCGGGCCCCCGCACCATGTACACAATCAAGTGTCCCAGCAACCAAAGTCACATGAAAAACTAAATAGAATTGCTTCTGTCTTTCTCTCCCTCACTGTCCCTCCCAAAAAAATAACCATTCTAGGGGCTGGAACGGTGGCTCAGTGGTTACGGCACTTGCCTGGCATGCGCGAGTACGCAAATTCAAACCCCAGCACCACGGACACAACCAAATGTTGGAGCAACAATAAGCCACGTGAAAAACTAAATAAAATTGATTCTTTCTCTCTCTCTCTCTCATTTTTCCTCTTTCTTTAAAAAAAATACCCATTCTAAAGTCAATGGTGTATTCCCACGATGCTCTACTAGAACATTACATGTTTAGTTTTCTTCATTTGTTAGACTAGGGCATCAAATGACTCATGCCTAGACCAGAAAAACACTGTAGCAAATGAGCAGATGTAAACCTTTATAATTACAATATGATTCAAAAGCCTTTTTACACCAACCAAACCTCTATTTCTGTAGGTAATTAAGACTTCATTTAGGACATCTTACCCCTGATTCACATCTTCGCTAGATGTCATTGCCCAGGTATGCTACCCCCAAGTGTCTAAACATAAAAAGAGCCAGAGAGAAGTCCAATTGTGCACACCCTCACGTAATGGTATACTTTCCAAGGAGAATGCTTATATTTTCTCAATAGTTCACTAGGCTTAGGGGTTTATTCTTTTGACAAAGGTGCAGAATAATTTTAATTGCAACATATATTCCAGATACTCTCAGGTTTGCAGGACACAATGTTCATACAAGTGGGTTCACACCTGTGTCTGTGTAACCTCTCATGGTGAAAAACAAATCAGAACTGAGTGCTCCTTAGCAGGTAACTGCATGTGCGTTGATTTTCTCATAGTCAAATCCACTGTGTCAAGACAATTTTTTCCTTCTTAGAGGTTTTAAAAAAATATTTACTTCTGAATCCTAAAGAAAATCATTAGTTCAAAAACCACAGAACAGAGGTCCCAGATAGCTTTTGAGTGAGTCTCAAGAAAGATAAGAAAGGTTGTATCATAAGGTTTCTGCAGGGCTGGAGTGGTGGCTCAGCATTTATGGCACTTGCCTGGCATACATGAGGATGCAGGTTCAAACCCCAGCACCACATGCACAAAGAAGTGTCAGAACAATGAAGGCCACATGAAAAACTAGAATTCTTTCCCACTGTACCTATCTTTAAAAAAAAAAAAAAAAGGAGAAGTAGTAGTTTCTGCAGCCTTGAATCAATCCCTTCAAGCGTTCCCACCTCCTTTTAAGAGTGACAGTTGTGTGTCTGGTACTGGGGTTCAAATCCAGGTCCTTGGTCCTCATGCATGCCAGGCAAGTACAGTCTGTGCTAACCAGTAGCCATGGCCAGTCAAGAGCAGGTCACCCATTGGAAGTGACTGGGGTATGACACAGCAGAATGATGATTTTCCCCCTCTAAAGGATAATTCACTTTCCTTTCATACAATAAGTTCAGAGAGGAAGACCAAAATGGCAACAGGAAATGCTTTTGACAAAGGATGCAGCAATTCTTTTCTCAAACCCTTGGCAGGCAAGTGGCGAGTATTCTACTAGATGGGGAGATCCTCAGGGGGAATCATCAGGCCCAGAAGAACTTGAACTCCACTCAATCAAGCACAGATGAAGACATCACTTTGAAGGATTGACAAGAGCTCCCGCTTTCCTCCCAGAACCTCAAAGCAATACACATCTCCATCAGCTGTCTTCACAGCATCTTTACAGAAACGCAGGGGAAGTGAGGTATGGAGAGCCAGGAGATTTTCAGAAGACCCCTCAGCAAAACACTGGCAGACAGGAACATTTTCCTGATTCTGAGGGCTTCATTTCACACTCTCCAATACAAGAACTGACCCAGAGAACTGGCTACAAGCTGACCACAACACAAATTCCTTTTTAAGAAAAGCTGGTGGACAAGCCAAGCATGGTGGTGCATGCCTAGAATGCGAGCTGCTCAGGAGGCTGAGGCAGGAGGATTGAGTTCAAAGCCAGCCTCAGCAATTTAGTGAGGCCCTGTGCAACTTGGGAGACCCTGGCGTTCCAGAATCCTAAGCCTACCTGCTTAAAGGAACACATGGTTAATACACATGACACACACCCCTAAACTAACGCTGTAGCTTTAGAATAAAAAGACAGAAGCAAAGAGAAGTGACCAGAGCAAAGTATATGTGAAAGAATGAGTGGTGTATAACAGGCAGCCAAGACCAGCGGCTAAAAGAGACAAAGGTGACCTTGAACTCTCCTAGCATCTAGAACGCACTTATAGGGGCTGGCCCCCACACTCCTCAGCTTGTTCAAGCCCCATCGTGTTGAGTACTCTAGCAGCTCCCTAATGGGTCTCCTTGCTGGCCTTCTCTATAACCCACCATCCACATGGTTGCTGACCTGCCTTTCTACAACACAAGATCATCCTGCTCCTTTTTCTAATCCTTCTACTGCTCCTCAGGTTAAAATCCAAAATCCACACTATTCAAGACCCCAATGTAGACTTTTTCCTGCTCCAGTCCCAGCCTCTCCATCTCCAATCCCCCCACAACCCCAATTTCTCACCACTCTGCCATCTCCATGAAAAATCCAAGAATCTATACCTATTGCTCTTTCACATCCTATCTTTCTCCAACTTGTCTACCTGGAAAATTCCCATTCAGGTTTTAAGACCCTTTTCCCCATAGCCTTTCCCTGATACCAGTCCAATTAGTTCCTCTATTCTAAATTTAAGGTCATTTCTGTACTTCTGTACCTTGGCACTTACAGTATTGTTATCTTTTTGTGTGCCTATTTCTCTCCCACAATTCTCAGAACTCTTCTTTGTTCATCTTTTCATCACTAGTGTTTTGCGCGATAAACACCACCCAGGAAGTATTTGTTGAGGTGATGATAATCCCTCAACCTGTGGACCAGGCTTACAAGACGATCGGCTCAAGCCCTGAAATTCAGCATCCCCAGGACAAGCTCCACTTGCACCCATCACAGAGCTGTCTCCGCCGCTTTCATTTCTGCTGATTTGTGAACATGCCTTTTCTCCTGTAACTCCCAGGATGTGCATGGGATGGAGTCCTAAGGACAGTGTCATTCACACCATTTCAACTGTCCTGCTGCCACGACACAATGAGGACTTCAGGAATTGTGTCCAACATTCTACAGGACACAGCCTGTCAGACACCAACTGTGAGCGCAGCTGGCTCTGTTAGTCAAATTTCTTTGCTGGATCAGTTCAGATAGTCCAGCAAAGAAATCCATTGACTTTTCAAACCCATCAATCTATGGATTGAAATGAGAATTTTGGTAGATGTGAAATATTTCATGAATTTGATCACTATGATTTCCATTTTCCTTCCCCTTCCAAAAAATAAGAATCCTATCTGCCAAAAACTTTCCCCTAAAATATCAAATGACCTAATCATTTGGGGAGAGGGTGGTTTAGGCAACGCTGGCTTCAGGATTTCATTGTTCTACAGTTTAGCTTTCAGTTTCCTCTTCATGTTTTTTTTAGTGCTTTTTACTCACATGGCTCTTTTTCAATAAAATGCATCATAGCATCACAGCCCTGATGGTGCTTTCTGTCGCCTGCCACAGATGCGCGCTCCAAAAGAGCACAAATTTGCAGTACACAGCTCAAATTCACAAAGCAAAGCCAAGCAACAGCAGTGAGATCGTAATCAGCGCTTCAAACTCTCACTGGCCAGTACACAACCCCCAGCCTGTTCCAACTGCAGACGAGTTTCACCTGTTCTCCACCTTCCACTCGTGGAAGGTGTGTGGTTCTGCTCCACGTTATATTCGGGAGATCCATTGCCCACCCCTCCACAGGCCAGTTCGTTATCACGGCTATATAGATTCCTTTTGCTTCAGGGTCTTCTAAGCAAACAAGTGTTTTGAGGAAAACACTTCCTGATGCATGAACCCCAGCTTGAGAACATAAATGTGCTAACCAAATGGGCCAACAGTGCGAAGACCACCTCTTGAATCAGCCTGAGGTCCATGCCAAGCAGCCACTGTTTCAGGAAAGAGAAGGGGTCAGGTAAGAAGAGCTCTGTGGACACATTCATTACCTTGATTTGATCATTCCACAAAATATACATGTGTGGAAATGTCACAGTGTACCCTATGAATACTTTTTTTTTTTTTTAAGAGAATCAGTTTTATTTTTTTTCACCTGGCTGTTGTTTCTCTGACAGTTATATATGTGGTGCTGGGGTTTGAACTCAGGTCCTCACGTATGCAAGACAAGTGCTTTAGCTGCTGAACCACTGCTCCAGCTCCCACATACAAATATTTGCCAAAAATAAAAGCACAGCCAGGTGCAATGGTGCACACCTGCAATCCCAGCGACTCAGGACGATTGAGCGTTCAAAGCCAGCCCTAACTTAGGCCCTGAGAAACTTAGTAAGATCCCGTCTCAAAATAAAATACAAAAAGAGTCTGGGAATGTGTCTCAGTGGTAAGGCGCCCCTAGGTTCAATCCCTAGTACAAAAAAAAATAAATTAAAAATAAAAACTTCAAGCTCCACAAGAGAAATGAAAAATGCCATCATAGAAAGGTGCACTGAGAACCTAGTCTGCCATCTTGCATGCAAGACAGTATACAGTGGCCTCATGGGAAGGTCCTGGTTCAGACCTGAGGCTCCCCTCTACAGCACAACCTCCACTGCCTCTGCTCTAGAGGCAACACCTCTGCAGGAGGTCAGGTTTGCCCACAGCTTTTTGTACAAGGTAAACTTGCCCAGGCAGCCCCGAGGGGCATTATTTTCTGCCTATTTTAAAACACAACCTTCAAGAGTCCGCTTGGTAATTGCTTTCTTTCCTTGATGAGCCATCACGGTAAAAATTTCTAAGTTACTATTGTTACCGCTAATTTTGATATTTAGCATACTAAAGCCAGCATTTAAAACATGTTGTGAAGATGTTCCCATAAATACTGTTATTCTAAAAACATGCGTAAATATCCTTTTCTTCCTCCATAAAAGTTCACAGGACACTCATAAAACTCATTTAAAGTACAAATGCTTTTTTAAAGATGTAAATTTCTGATCTGGAAGGTATTCTGAGAAATGTGCTTTCCCCTATAATCTACTTACAGGAGATGAAACCTATCACAATTTCCAGTGTCCTGCTTAAGATATTTGTCAGGAATAGAAACAGGGGTTTTAGATATTTACCAAGGTATCAGTAGGAGATGGTAGGGTTGGGCCATCAGCATGTGATCAAGCTATAAAACAAGTCTAATTCCAGCTATAAAACCAAACCCAGACATAAGAGGGCATCCTAAGTTCATTTGCTGGCTACCAAGATATCCTATAGTAAGTGAAATGTGGTCATTAATTGTGTCAGCTCCTTCCCACCAAGCTGGCTTTGTGCCTGACTGTGGGGGGCCAATAGAAAGTGTTGGAAGCGACATTGCTACAAGACTCAGGCTTCAAGCAGACTCCCACCTTTGTTTCTTTCCTGGACTAGTTACTTCCATGTGAGGCAGCTGAAGCAAGGCTGCTGGAAGGGGTCCGGTGAAAACTCTCAGCCCTAATTAACTGGCCTCTGGGCAACAACTACTTACTTACTCAACCCAAGTAAGAGCTGCAGAACCAACTCACTGAGCCCAGCCCAACTTTATGAATATATTAATTTATGCCACTAAACCTAGGTGAGATTAACTCAGCAAAAGATAACCAGCAGGCTCTCAGCCTATTTCATTGGCTATCAAACAAACCGACTCAATAAGGAAAACAGGCTAGTATAGTTGGGGGGTTGCTATGAAGTCTCCGGTTTTCAATTTCTACACCACTGCTCGTTCTAGTTTGAGCCCTGTTTCTAATCAGAATAATTAGAGTTGGTTTCTGGTATCTGTCCCTGCTCCCATTGACTTCTCATCTCCATATCAAAGAAGCTAGACTCCTAAAATTCTTCCTGCCACCATTCTTCCCCTCAAACCCAGTTCCATCTACCAGATAAAAATCCCATCCTTAAACACTACTACACTGCTGGTGGGACTGCAAATTGGTTCAGCCACTATGGAAAGCAGTATGGAGAATCCTCAAAAAATTAAGGATGGAACCACCTTACGACCCAGCTATCCCACTCCTGGGAATTTTCCCAAAAGATTTAGAATCAGCGTATTATAGTGATGTGGCTTCATCAATGTTTATAGCAGCTCAATTTACTAT